>PYWC01000082.1:782032-839959 GCA_003182015.1 Tuber magnatum | reverse complement strand
GGTGGTGGTGGTAAGGAGGAAAATGCCGGGCAGGGGGGGAAAGGGAGGAGAGCGGGAGGGAGGGAGGAGAGAATTGGGGTTGGAGCTGCTGCTGGGGGTGCAGGGGGAGTGGGGATGGTGATTGGAGGTGGGGGGAGGAATTGATGATTTTTTGTTTTTGTCCAGTCTCGTCAGAGAGGGTAGATGGGTGGGTTTTAGGTTGCTTTGTTATCCCATTTGATGATGGAGGTGGGGGGGGGGAAGTACTATACTGTACCGGTACTGTAGGGGAAGGTTGGCGAGTGATGATTAGTGAATGTGGAATGGAAAATTATTTGGTAATGTATTAAGCTTGTGAGGCGTATGATATGTAGCGCAGTTGTTCGCTGGGGTGTGGGGTGGTAAGGTGGGGTTGCATTGTTGAGTTAAGCTTTATCTTTATCCCCGAGACTACCACTTGCATACCGGATCGTGCCGTCCATGATAAGAAGCACTACAGTGGCGGTATGTAAATAGCATCTCATCATACTTCTGCATGTATCACAGTAACTAGAGCCGTATGCACAAAACCCTTCGATAAATGCAAGATAGATAAAAACACAAATTACGGACGCAATGTACTGTGCAGTGCCTTACCTTACCTTTCCACAAGTAAAGGAGAGCGACTTGCCACGATACAATACCGGTACAGTACTAGTACAGTATCATACTCTACACATCACACCCAACTAGATTCCACAATCACAACAAGCACAAATACTCTAAACGGTACTGCTAACTAACTGTATCATATGCCCATGAACATCACAGAACCACGGGGGTATCATACCACCGTGGTGTATCACAAAAAACAATCTACGGATCCACAATAACCACGGTAATCACCGAAGAGGACACTGGGGAATTTGGTACAGTACTGTATCCAACTTTGAAAACCACTATGATACTATGATACGGGTATCGTATCCTGTGATACCGCCATTATTTAGCAAACCTACTGAAAAGAAGGGGGATAAAACAAACAAAAGGAAAGAAAAAAGAAAAGATAAACTTTTTAATCAAGAAACCCGCCGCTCCGCGTTCCCTCTGAGCGAAAGGATTAAAAAAAGAAAGGGGGGGGGAACCCTCCAGTTCAGAATACAAGCGGCAAAGGGATAAGAAAGTGATGGAATAATAAAAATAGAAAGAACGCCCAAGTTCCCGATTTATGCTATGATACCTATTTGCAAAAACGTTTGACAATGAAAAGAAGAAAAGAGAAAGAAAGGGAAAAAGGGGGGGAAAAAACACAAAAGAATATAAGAAAGAATACAAGTAGGAAGACGAAACCTATTCCGTCGCTGGGGCCCTAATTGTAGTGACGGCAAGTGGAAAAAAAGAAAAGGATGTACAGCGGAAAAATGGTATGAAGATGAAAATGAAAAAAACAGTCGGTTTTAATGATACATACTGTGTGAAGCGAGTAAAGCTAAGTAGGGCGTAAAAAGCTAAGGGTAAGTATCGTAAACGGGGAGGAGGGAGGTGAAAAACGCTAAAAGGACCTTTTTTTTTTTTAAAAAGAGAAAATATCATGCCGCAATTAATCAATCCCCGCTATGTCCATCCCTCTCCCGTCGCCCACTCCTTACTTTCCTCCCCTAGCTTACGCTTACACTTATGCGCCATCACCATTCTGCGGCAACTACCTTTTCAACTTCAACACTATCTTTGTCGGTCTCGGGGCCGATCCAGCCCCTGCACCGCCCGCCGCCGGAGAAGATTTTGGAGCACCAGAAGACGCCGTCGCCGCCTGTTTAGGCGTGAATCTAGGCGTAGACCCCGAGGATTGTCTCTCTGACTTAAGTCTCCTGGCAGAGCTCGAGGGGTTGCGAGGTCTTGGGTTTGCGATGAGTTTGATTGGGCCAGAGCGAGGGGTTGAGTTATGTGCATGTGAGGAATCTTGGGTTGAGGAGGTAGTAGGGCGTGATGGTAGTGGCGGTTGAAGGCGCGGGGCGAGCCAGTCCCGATATTCCTTTTTGAATAGTAGTTTGCACTATATGGTAACAAGGTTAGTTAGCGGCACTTGTATCTCCTAGGCGAATTAGGATAAGGGGGGACTAACGTTTCCGAGATGGGTACACTTCCAGATTTTCGACTTCTGTCTGAGTATCACCACGAGGGATGATTTGGCCTCATATAGTAGACTGCAGATGTCGAGGAAGTTGCGGATCTCAATGAGGCCAATGTCTGGAGAACTGTTCAAATTCAGCATTATCACCCCTAGTAGTTCTGCGACGGTCGCTTACGTAGCTGCGCCCCACAAGGCTTGCTTGAAGGCCTCGTTGTCTGTAAGCTCCTCCTTCAGGTTCTTAATTGCTCCGGCGATCGTCTCTTTGGAAAGCTCGTTCCGTCGTTCATGTGACATATCAACTGAATCATCCACCAAGGTCATCTCTCCGAAGCCAGGATTGACATTATTATTATTATTCACTGGTTTGGTGCTCCCGACAGCGATCATGCCAAGGCCCTTTCCGAGTACTTTCCACAGTCGATGGCGCAGGTACGGCGAAGGATCGGAGCCCATAACTTTGGCCATGTATTTGACAAACCCAGGTTGATGCATCGCCCCAAGCTCAACAAGGCATTCGAAACATTTGGCTCTGAGGGAATCTAGTGTCCCCTCACGGGTATATGACAGGAAAAACTTGGGATCTTTGTCTTTGATTCCCGACAGAATCCAGTCTTTTAGAATCTATCCCAAAAGTCAGCCATATTCACATTGCACTTTTGCATCTGGTCAATGATTACCTCGACAGCTGTCTCGGATAGGACATTCTGATATACAGACTGCCACTTGTCTATGCGGAGATATCGTTCAATCTCGTTGATCGACTCCTTTTGAGTCTGAATAGCCTCCTCATCCTCATACCCGAAATCGTTGTTCAACTCAAACTTCGTAATCGTGATGGTATTGGCAAGTGCTCTCATCAACGTTGCAATATATAAACAATCGTCATACTATTGAAGCACTCATTAGTTTCCAATATGGGTGCGATCCCCAATCGATCGTCAACTTACATTGTTATTATTGTTATCATTCCAACGCAGCACGTCCAGGATCCAGCGCTGCGCAGACGTCGGGCAAGCACCGGACACATTTCTTATGCGTGATATTGCCGTGGGTATCGCTTTTTGAACATAGTAGGCAGTTGCATCCGAGAAGTCATTACTTTTAGGTACCGAAGATTCAGGAAAGCAAAAGAACACCTGGAAAGCCTTCGTCAAATGGAATTGGCCTATCCAATTGAGCTCCGCCGTGGCACACTGAACCAGTTAGCGAGTAGCTCTTCCCCAAGAAATATGGCACAGCAAACCTTTGCAAGCCCCATCGCTGCCTCAACGCGTATGGCCCAGTAGTATCTTCGATCCATCAAGGTTCTGACAAATATCGAAGAAATCAAAGCCGATTCTTTAACACTCGAGAAGTATTGCAATGCCTGGAAAGTTTAGCTAAGCATTCAAGTCATGAAACAGGTATCCTTACCTCATACTGTGCGATGACATCCCTGTCTTGCTGCAATTGTGAGAGAAACATGTAGTCCGGCTGGTTGACCTTGAGAGTGCATATCCACTCAAAATCTGCGTCCATGCGTATCCACTCGAAGGACTCTTGAGCCATTTTGTCTTCTTCCTCCTTTGACCAATCTTCCATCTTCCAATCGACAACCTCATCCTCGGCCTGTAGGACATCACCGAGACAGTAGAGCAAAACATCGTCATTCTGCGCATCAATGCTAACGTCCACACCAGCACCAGCAGCAGCCCTCTCTTTCTGTCGCCTGGATCGTTTTAATCGCTTGTACTTAGTGTTGTACGGTATATCAAGCTTTGTATAACCCTCTTTGATGTCAACAACGTGCTCATATGGGGTTCCATCCGCCTCATGAATCCGAATAGTCATAGGCCCAGTATAGACGGGTCTTGTAGGACCAACAACAACGTGGCGCTCGTGATTCATCGCGTCCTGCATAAAGTTTTCAGCCGTCACCCGTGCGGCCGGAGTCTCCGACGATTGCACTTGCCGAATGCCCATCTCCACAATCATCCTCTTCTTATTAAAGCGTTGGGAGACCTCAAACCGTGGATAGCCAGAGCCGTATACCCACTGCTGAAAGAAGGATTCAAGTTTGGTATGGCTGTTCTTCTCACATAATCGGGTGAAATGTTGAGTGCTCATTAAGCCATTCTTCAAATCGCCCGCGATTGCTCCAAGAAAGGTTTTTCGAACCACGCGGTGCAATACCATCGAAGAGCTAACCTTCCACAGTCGCTTTTCCAATATCGTCAATACCACTGGCGCCTTAAGCTTGATAAAGTCCAGGGCGGATGGCTCAATCGGGACTTGGAATCCTTGAGCGTAGAGAGATGGTCTTCCGATATCCAGTTCGCAGATCCTCTCGGCGTCCTTCTTGAGGTTGAACCGGTACCAATTATTACCCATCAAGGTTTTCAGAAAACAGTTGGCCATCCAATACGCCATCCCAACAATAACCCATGTATCAGACCAATCCTTTGGAACTACGTGAACTCCAGCCCATTGCGCGGCAAGCGAGTATGTAAGTGTCCGAGTAACTGGCTCAATAGGATCGATTAGGGTCTCCGGGAACAAGAGGCGGTTGCTGCATATTACCAAAGAGGCCGACTCGGTGGTATCACAAATAAGGTCGTCAACGAAACAAAGGTTGAATGATTGGAAGACGTATTGGCCGAACTCCTTGAACATATAATCGAGGGCCTTGTGTCGCGTTAACACACTGGCCGATACCGCTAGATATCAGAAGGAGAGAAAATACTCTTGGAATGAACATGCATGTACTCCTGAGCTCTGCTTCCCGGCTAGGAAGACAATAGCCCATCACATCCACAATCATAATTCCCATTGCTTCCTCGGCCTCTACATCACGGTATTCGGAGAGATTGACACGTTCGAAGGGACCTACAGCAATTGCGATATGTTGAGGAGACACTGCCATTGTCTGCTCGAACTTCCATGTCTTCTTCCAAGGTTTGTCTCCGTCAACCTTCACCAAATCAGTAATTAAACAAGACCAGCGGACTAAAACTTTATAAACAAACCTCATCTTTTAAATTTGCGCTACATATGACAATGATATCAAGATCATTATCGTCATCAAGGGTTTCGTCAACATCTTCGTCAGGAGAGGTATGATCGCCATTAACCCCGTTAATCCCATTGGGCAGACCATTGGTCCCATTAACTGTCGCGTTGGTATCTCCCTTCTCTTTAGTATCGGGAAAGTTCCCCTTCGAAATATCCCCAAGAGTCCTCGGTGCTGTGATCTCAAGCTCCCATGTCCACCGTTCATGGATACCATCGAGGGTAGGGAAAAGGCCACAGGCAGTTCCAGGGAGAGGCGAATGTGTCGTATACGCGTGTGGGTATCGCATATCCCCCAAGTCACAGCCGACAAAATTGAACCCATCCCTGATGTTTTCGACCACAAACTCAATCTTAATAGTTAGCGGAGCGAACGGGCTAAGTGAGTTGTCTGTCCGGGACGTAAGCAGAGACGAAGTCATTATCCCAGTAGCCGCACTCGCAGCAGCATCTGGAGAGTCCGTCTTAGATAGCCCTGTTAGAGGCTTTGGGGTTGATGAATGTTGCACGCCCGGAGTGAAATATTCCTTTCCGAGAGCAAACTTGTAAGCAATCGAGCCACCGTTGGGTCTCCGGAGGCCTTCCGGAATCTAGGGAAAGAAAGAAAGAAAAGAAAAAAAGCTTGACAGATTTGAACTTACCACGGGCTCAATCTTAACCCTGGAAGGTAGGTTGATTACAAGTTCATGCTCAGGAGGGTCGTGTAGCACTGCATCCAATTTCTTCCGATACTGGTGATATTGGTGCACAGTGGAGGTCTCATGCATCTTGAAGTTCTGGTATGGATCAGTATGTTGTGTAGCCGTCGCTCTTCCGTTGACATAACATCTAGTAATCCCTACGAAATCGCACCAGAACATTAGCTACCTTGCAGATGCCGAGGCACCACGGAAACACCTACTGCACTGTCTGCAGTTCAATCTAAATTGTCGCAATGAAGCATCTGTTGGGTGGACCGTGATTTCGGACCATCCCTTGTATAGTAGTCAGCACAAATGTTCCGCGCCGGAGAGTTTATTTTCAAAGCGCATTCCCGTACCTTCAACGTCTTGTTCGCCATGTTAACATCTAATCCGACCTTCTGGTGGCCTGTGCAGGGAACTGTCAGCTTCTCCATCGCGACGTCTTGGGTTGTTGGTTGGAGAAACTTATATGTTAAATCCCCGGCTATAGAAAACCGGCGGTGGGGGGGGCGCCTGGGTTGACTGCGAACCCAGGTTTTGTGGGTGCCCAGTGGCGCTGGGCTCCGTAGCGGCGGGCATTCTGGCGCTAGGTTTGGAAGCAATTATGGCACTGACCTTGAAGCTTGGTTTTTTGAGTTGTCGAACGGTTGGTTGTGGGGCAGGCTGTTGGTTGGGTTGGAGGAGAGAAGGAAACAAGCAAGGGAAAAGGTGATGACTTTTTTTTTCGACTCCTCCTAAGCCCTGATGCTCAGGACTTGCATCCTATGCAGATCCTCCTCTCCGGAAAAAAAGAATATAGAATGTCTATATTATAATTGTAGTGTAGGCTTCTGGTGCAGTAAAAAAGAAAGAAAAACCCTCCCCCGACCCTACTCTTGCTGCTTGTTCCTCCCGGTAAGCTCGATCGTGAGGAGCACACCCGACAAAAAAGAATTTCAGTATGAACCCCCCCTGCTGCTTTTCCCCGGCCTCGTGGCCCAAAATTTCCCCCACTAACTCGAACTTGCCCCCAAGCTTACCGAGAGTTGGCTCCAGCCAGCACCTCGGCGGAACCTCCCTCGCGCGCGTCAAGCAGCTGTGTCGCCCGTGATACCGGACGCTTCCTAACCCACAGGAGTTAATGCCGTGGAAGGGAACCACAAAGGACTGGCAAAAGGTCGAGTTTGTGCCAACGACGTTTGAGCCGACGCGGCGAGGTCAAAGGGGGGAGATGGACCGGCGGGAGACAGCGGCAGAGGGGAATGAGATAATGGACGCCGCGATGGATGAGCAGGAGGGGGCTTCCGAGTTGGCTCAAGTGACAATCGGATCGTCGGAGGCACCTCGTTGATTAACTGTATTCTTTCCGGGAGGGCGATGTTGGTACAGCTCAGTCAGAGAGCGTCATTCGAGAATGCAGCGGCGGCTGTCGAGACGGAAAGGTGTTAAGTCGTTTAACGCCTGGAATACTAACTATATCTGGTTTAGACGTTCTTGGCAATGATACAAGGCTCACGGGTGATGGAAGAGGCTTTGGAAACGGTCGCTCGCACCGTACGGTACTGGTACCGTCAATTAACAGTGCCACTAGAGATACGATCTGCAGTATTGGAAAATTAATGACGGGAAGCAAGAACCACCGCAGAGAGAGAGAGAATTATTCGGACTCACAAGAGGCATATTCACGATATAAGTAACCAAGTGTATATACCGGTACGGGTACTCGTGCTTGCAGATCTTCTCCCACCCTCGAAACACACTTGGACAAATCTTCCCGCAGTAACAAGCGAAAATCCTTTTGTCAAAATTGTTATAATATTCAAGGTGCAGGACCGATTTTCGACGAATTAGTTATGGCCTCCAAACAATAGCTCCCTATTTTCTTAAGCCAGGAAACAAAAATTGTGGACTCCCGTACTAGCCATGTATGAAGGCTCTTCTTCCCCGGTCACGTAAGCAGCAAGTAGAGTACATACATACAAGCAGTGCCTCTTCCGAGACCTCGAGAGTCTGTATTTACCCCTCCATAGTATTGCTAATAGTCGTCTGCTAAGCATTTGGTTTTACTATTGTATACACTTTTCAAATGTTTTCTAGAGGTTGTTTTAAACAGGATAAATATCTAAAAAGTTGTATTTTATAACTCTTATTATTATTTAATACTAGGATAGATTAAAAACACTAAATAAATAAAGAGTTTAGTAAGACAGAAATGGTGAAAAAAATAAAACAAATTAGGATTATTTCGAAAACAAAAGCTTTAAATTTTTTTTTTAGAAAGATAGTATAACTACTTATATACCACAAAAACTGGAATAAGTGTAGATTGTACAGAGCAGTTAAGTTAGGGTATGTAATGCCAATAGATCTCCATGTGGATCAGTCAATATTGATTTCACTATGGCTTGACAGCTAATCATAGTGAAAATTTAGTTCTTCTATATTTTCAACATCTTGCAGCTACAAGCTTTTACTAGCTATACTATTACCATCTCCAGTCCCAGTTTCCCCATTTCTCCATTCCTTTAACCCCTCTACAAGGAATTCATTTGCTAATTTCTTTATAGATAAGTTATTATTCTCACTACTATCAATTGATAGTGAGAGGCCTATGGCCTAGAAGGCTTATTGGACAACCTCTACTTATTAAATATAAAACCTCTCCTATGCCTTACAAGCAGTCCAGGTGACCACTACCTGCTACTGACCAACTATACTGCTAGTAAGTCTACCACTAATTTTCAAGATCCTCTCTTTTTCTAACTCAATATCTTCAAATTACTAATCTATGGCTTTCTGTATTAAAATTAAATATGCTTGTTAGATATGTCTTGTTTTCCTATTTCTATATACTATTACTAATCTTTAACATGTCCTTAAAAGGATGATTTATAGATATATCTAGGGGTAATGCAGGGCTAGTACAGTCTTTGAGTATTATACTTAGTATGATATTATATGCATAGAAGGTATCAAGTACCTCTTCTGTTATATGTTCTGAGAATAAATTAATTGTCAGGAGAGTTGGCTAACTATTAAGAACAGATATAAGATGCTCATTGAAACACTTGACCATATTGATTAAGTGGGTATATGTAGTGCAATTGAATTTAACAATTACATAACTGTCATAATATTACTATTTGACCATAATTGTTGATTCTTTTTTAATTCTATGAAAGAAGTCGAGTGGCTTTATATATGAGATCCTATTAGCAAAAATGGTAAGCTGAATTGCCTCCTACTACTTGTCTTACTCTGACTAGTTAAATTGAATTTGGAATGTTTTTTTATTAATCTGATTATGTGTTTAATCTTCTAACTCAAATGGGACTGGTATCTGATCTGTAACGTGTTTGGGCCAGGCCCTAGTCACGTAGCGGTACGATAGGAGCAGATGGCTTCATGGTCAACACGAAGTGAGCGCTGCTTGCTAAAGGAGGCTTCGAATGGGGTGTAATAGGAGATCAAAGAAGTAACTGTTCAACCAAGTATATTTTAAGAATACTGTCTGTTGAAGTCAGCTGTTTCCATCGTAGAAATCAGCAGTCTTTAAATACAGCATATCGCTTATCTCCAGCATGAGCAATATTGCAAAACAATATGTGTATCAACCGATAGTACACGAAACAATTCACGTATCAAACGATACCGTGAAACCAAACATAAAACAATGTATGTATCAACCGATAACATACGAAACAATACAAGTATCAAACAATACTGTGAAACCAAACATAAAACAATGTATGCATTAACCGATAACACACGAAACAATACAAGTATCAAACGATACTGTGAAACCAAATATAAAACAATTTGTGTATCAACCGATAACACACGAAACAATACAAGTATCAAATAATACTGTGAAACCAAACATAAAACAATATGTGTATCAACTGATAACACACGAAACAATATAACATAAAACATAAAACAATAAAACAACCTAGTACCCGTACCGGTTACATGATCTACAGTATAGATATTCAATAATAGATATTGGCTAGTCTGTAGTCTTACCTTTCCACTATTTCCTTGGTAGAGGAATTAAATATACATATATTTACCATATTATTATACTGTATATTTGATCAATTATTTTATATAATACAATACAATACATATGTGGTCTAAAATTATAAACCCTAAAGCATTAACCTTGTATAGTATTTTTTTTCTTTTAATCATAATATGCAGAGCTTTTGGAAGTATTATTCTTTAAATCTAAAATTAAGTTTCTGCAAACTTGATCTTCATACCAATATTAGCAATATGTCTCTTACCAATAACATACAGAAATGGGTCATCCCAAGAATGTTCAACTTTATAATATCTTTGAAACTCATGCAATTGAGACTGTACAAAAGGTTTTTTCATTTGTTAATTTGATTTTAATACTATATACTAATTAGATTATAGACTAAAGCTAGTATTTGGTATCTAGCCTGTAGTAGATCATTTGCTAAAGGTTCTACTTATCAATGTGAATATCTATTCTCTTGTGTTAAATATCAGGACCGGATACACTCATAGCAAAAACAAGGGATAGGATCTATAAAAGGAAATTTGACTAGACAACCAAGTATCACCAGCCAGATCCAATATCTCTTAGCTTTACAAAAGTAAGAAGCTGACATGGCTTTCCTATTAGAGATATATACAGCTACTCGACAGAAGTGTTCATGATTTGAGATATATTTAATTGCTACTACACAATTTCGGAAGTTGAGAGGCTGGGGTAGCAGGGTTGTCATTTGCTATAGCAATGCCTGATGTAGTTAAATGATCAACTCTTGATAACCATTGATTTACAATCAAAGATTAACAATTAATAAGTGTAGATAAGAAATAAAGAAAAGTAAACTAAGTAATTCAATAGTAAGAAAGAGAAAAACTAATACTTAATATCTAGTATAACCTTCCTTGGCCTTTAGAACTGCAGCCATCCTATTAGGTATTGAGTTCTATAACTTTTCAAAAAACTCTTCAGGAATTGTCTTTCAAACTAAAGAAAGTATCTGAGCTAGCTTCTTCTTAACAGACTGTTTTCCTTCTAGGGTATTTCCAATTCTAGTGTACTGCTGATGTAACCTTTTTTTACACTCCACTCATATATGTTCAATAGGATTCAAATTAGGAGAATAGAGGTGGTATGTAAATACATCAATACCATTGGCCTCTAGTCAATTCATAACACTATAGGCTTTAGGAACTAAGGTATTGCCTTACTGAAAAAAGAAAATCATATATACTATCAGCCAACATTTGATGAATAATAGGAGTCAAGTGTTTTCTCAAGAGTCTAGTATACCTGATTTTGGTAATAGTACCAAGAGTAATAGAAACTAGAGGGACTTCATTTTTATCCTAAAGGTGCTCTCAGACCATTAAAGATATTCACTTATTTTTCTTTTTTGAATGAATACAATCATTCAGCCATTTCTCTTCAGTCTTTCTCTAAAAACACTCTGCTGCCTGGGATCTTTAGATTGCTTCACACTACACTTATCACTCCAGATAACTGCTTCAAAGTCTTCACTAGTCTAATGCTTATAAGCAAGTGCCCAATCGAGTCTCTTGCTGACATGCTTAGGCTTGAGCTAGGATCTGAATTTGGCTATCTATTTCTTAATATTGGCCTCTTTGAGAACTCTGTTCATGACAACAAATATTAGTACTGTCCAATCATGCTCTATCACTCTGGTGTACTATTTGTCTGTGGCAAATGGAACCTCAGATACATATTTATTCTGGAAATTAGCAATTGTTATTTTGCCATTTGATTTAGCAGCCTGGATGATTGTGCAATACTGTTGCCAGCTAAGAAGAAAAGGGCAACCTGGGCAAGAAATATTATCCAGTAACATTCTTTAATAGGATGGGTAAGGAAAATCTTAATTGTATACCAAAGCTAGTCTACAAGAGATGCTACCTGAGCAATACTGCCTATGTAGTAGAATAATATGATGATTATACTCTTCTCTGTATTTGTTATTTCTTACCATGCAGTTTTAAGGTTTTTTTTTTAGGTGCATTTTTGACACCTTCAGATTGAGTAACCATAGTGCATAGAATAAGAAGAGAATCTTGAATAGAATTAAATAGACTTTATTACCATATACCAAGGTATTATGAAAAAGAACTCAGTCGCTTACACTATTGAGTTGTAAGGTGTCCTTGCATAATACTTGCATGACTAGGGTGAGATATATTTCATAAACACTTCTGTCGAGTGGTTGTATGAGCAATCTTCTATTTCAACTTACTCAATCATCCTACTTTCTTGTAACTTATTAAGATATTACTCTAGTCTACAAGCTACCAAGTTCTTTTTTATTATGAATCACACTATCATACTAGATGAAACCTATCTCTCAGTTCAGCAAGATGTAGTAAAAGTCTTACAACAGTTCTATTATTTTAGTATTATCATTGATGAAAGCTAAAATATTACCAAATATTGAGTTATTAATTTTCCAATTAATATAGAAAGTATTATATTTTATCACTGTTTGGAGAATATTGGGTTCATGGTCTTTTCTGCTGAGAATATTACTAGCTGACTTATAAGTAAGCTTAATAGTTTTGTAAATAGTAATTAGTCTTGAATCAACAGTCTTGTTACCAATACTTACTTATATATACTCTTAGTATAGAGGATCTTGGGTACTGATTCTAAATTATAAGCAGTTCAGGCATTATTTGTTTCCTGTAACTTATATAGCCTGCAGCTTCTAATCAATAATTTTCTTAGAATTTATAAATTCAGGTTGGTCTATACTCCAGCAATGCAAGGTATTAGTATCTTTTGCTACTTCCCTCTACTGCTTTCAATTTTTCATTAAATGTATAAAACTTGTTATGGGACAACTAGTGTCTTAATTCTTTTAGTCACCACTAAATAGAGTATACAAGTATGATTAATTTAGTGTTTATACAATAATAAGAATGCTTTAGAGATATATATTCGCAATAATAGACCTCAGATTGAAAATAAAGTCATTTAACTGCTAGGACACTACAAATTCTGAAAACAATATTGAAGAGTTACATGATCTCATCCTTTCTATTTACATGATTCAACTTCAATTAGAATCTGAGAAATCCTATCTTGAGCTAGTCATTCAATACTGGCTTGATATTGTGACAGACATATTTGACATATTACTATATTCCATCTACAACTACATGAGGTAATCGTATTGTGTAAGAATTGAATGGCATACCAAGGTCTGCCTGTTTATTGGACCATGTATCTTTGTACTTCAGGAAATGTTAATGCGAATACAACCATGGAGCTACAGAATATAGTTATCATATATATTCAAAATATATATAGTGGTATAGATATTCAGGGATAGATGAAAGCTTAGCATTATATGTACTGAATAAAGGATAAATTTTTTATATTTGGAAATAAAGTCTAGAATATCTTCTCTCCTGTTACTTTCTAGTAAGTTGTAACGGGGGCACCCCTAGGAAGATGGATCCCAAGGTTGCGACCGCACCAAACAACTTCAAACTTATCGCCAAAAGTTCACACAGATGTAAGAGTAAAGTAGACGGTAAAACTTAATATCGTTAAGCCTGACGCTTCACTCAATTAAGGTCTCGAGAGGATTGATTGTTGGAGTAGGAGAGTTCTCGCATAGACTTTCAGGTAGTTTTATCTTATGCCAGAAACTCCCCCATCAGTTTACTCCAACTGTTTGAGTACACCCTTCTCCGCTAAGGGCGGTCCGACACGTCTCCTGACACCCCCTTCGGGCATGTATGTGTCGACCCGCTCTAGTCGGCGTTCACCATATGTGCATATCGTTTCTGCGGCGCAATTCCATTCTGCCCGCCGGAGTGAAAACCTCTGCGCATCGGGGACTTGCCAGTGGCTAACTGTCAAGACCCCTTGCTGAACTAGACTATCTATGACACCCTTCCCATGCGCGTTGATTTCTTCTTGACGCCGGAAGCTACCGTGAGCGGTTTATCTATCTACTATTTACGAGTCTCGGGCTTCCGGTGTCTTCCGCAGGGTACGGTGGTCCAGGAGTGATCCAATGGGCGCTACCCACGACCACTACCTCGGATACACCTTACCTGCGGTAGGAATCATGCTTTTAGTGTCTCTGCACTTCCCTCTCAGAGCCTATGGCGTTGGGGACATCCTTGGGCGTGGTAGGTGCAAAACGTTCCCAGTCGTCCCGGCACCACCCGGGACTACCTTCGGGACCCCCACGGTTAACTCCCGTTAACTCCGTCAGTTTTGGTCCGTTTTACTCCGAACAACTTGGAGGAGGTACTCCACCTTCCACCCTATGCCCCCTTATATATCCTGCGAACAGCTTACGGTCGACCGGACGGCAGCAACGTATACGGTGTTGCAAGCGGGTCTCCAAAGATCCTCCTTTGCTAGACTGCACACAACTACACAACCGTTTGCCCATGACGTCCGGGCCTCAAGGCGGGGCCGGAGGGGCATGATAGGAATAATGTCTTCAATTTACAGCTTCTTCGTAGCTGCGTAGCTCGCCCAATAGCATCTCCCGGAACCCCAGATTCCAGTATTATGCATGGCTTCGTGTGACAAACATTCCAGTCATTTTTCCCAAACTCCCCGAGGGACTTCGTATTGGCAGGTAGGGTAACTCAGGTCCTTGAACAGGGTAATCCAAGCCTCAAGGCAGGGTAACCCTGTTCTGTGGGTAGGGTAATCTTGTCCGGTGGACAAGTGGATTTTCTCCTGTTACCCTATCTATCCCTCTTCCGGGGATAGACACACTCGGCCTTTCTCTAGTTACCCAGCCTAGCTGTGTATTGGCCCTTCATAGGTCCCTAAGTACGCTGACACCAACCTTGGGCGTAGCCATGTACCTAAATACTTGTGTCCACTAAGTCTGCTCATCTCGGAGCCCGGGCCATCGGGTCTCCGTAGGTCAAGTACTCACTTGCCTGCCGGTTCCTACCAGTTCGCCTCCGAGCTACCTGTATGGGTGTAGGTTCCGGCTGCCATAGCTCACGTATGCTGGGTCGTTACATCACTCCCCTCTTCTCTACGGTCCGTCCCGGACCGTTTAGCGTCGTCTTTTGTTTCCACGACTCGATTCCCCCAAGACCCGATGGTCCCTGGGCTTGGACGGATATCTTTGGTGGAAATCTAGCATGGCCTGTAAGCCTGTCCCTTCTAGCATCTCATAGGGCTCCCACGAGTTCTCCTCAGCTCCATAGCCTTCCCATGAAACCAGGTACTGGACAAAGCGCGACGGAAACTTCGCCTTTGTTCCACCATACCAGCGACTGTCCACAACAGCTTCGATGACGTAACTGGGCTCATTGTCCACGAGCTCGGGGGTAGGGATCTCCTTGATCCTACCCGATTCCGGATCCTCGCGATAGGGTTCCAGCAGCGTGACATTGAAAACCGGGTGGATGCTCCATCGGGTGGGCAATTGGAGTTCGTATGCTCGGGTACCCACCCGACGTTTGACCACGAAAGGGCCAAACATCCGGTGGTCCAGCTTCTCCATGGGACGCTTGGTGCGGATGTTCTTCCGGTTCAACATCACGCGGTCCGCTTTCTTAGCCCGCCCAGCAGCCACATCTTCCAAGGTAACATAGTCCGGGGATGGCAGCCGTTTCTGGTCATGCCATTTCCGCTGCCTTTCCTGTGCCCGTTTAATCGTTTCTCGAATCTGTTGCCAGGTTCCTTCCCATTCCTTAACCAAGAGTTCACTACTTGGGTGTATCCCTTGGTTGTCAGACACAACACCCGACCAGTTTGTCCGTGGGTTGAACCCATAATTGATCTCAAATGGTGACAACCTGGTGGATTCTGATGTTGAGGTGTTATACGCATACTCCGCAAGGGGTAGCAGCGAAACCCAGTCATCCTGTTGATAGGAACAGTAACTACGCAAGTACTGCTCCAGTGTCTGATTAACCCTCTCGGTTTGCCCATCAGTCTCTGGGTGGAATGCAGTCGAAACGTTTAGTTTCACTTGCAGCAAGTGCATCAGACTCATCCAGAACTTGGATGTGAATCGGCTATCTCGGTCGGAGATGATTGACTCTGGCAGTCCATGAAGGCGCCAAACCTCCTTCAGGAATATCAAGGCAAGCTCCTTGATAGGTACCTCAGTGGTCAGGGGTATGAAATGGGCCATTTTCGAAAATCTGTCTACTATGACCCAGATCTTGGTATACCCTTCGGACTCTGGCAGCGCGACAATGAAATCCATTGAAATTGCTGTCCAAGGCCGCATAGGAACATCGATAGGTTCCAGCAGCCCGAACTTCTTGTGCCTGATGGATTTATTTCTTTGGCATGCATCACATGTCCGCACATAGTCAGTGATATGCTCATCCATCTTAGGCCAGTAGAAGTTAGCCCTCACCCTGCCAATGGTTTTGTAAGTCCCGAAGTGTCCCGCGATTCGGGAGTCATGTTCTGCCTTCATGATTGTCTGCTTCAGATTCTGACCCTTGGGAACATACCACCTGTTCTTGTACAGGAGTAAGCCCTTTTCCGTCGTGAAATGTCGGTCGACCTCTTTGTCACCTGCAGCTGTTGCCTTCAGGATCCTTAAGTACTCCTGGTCTTCGGTTATCGCTACCCGCAACTGATCCAAAAAGGAAGACTTGAGCCGAAATCCCTGGCACACTTGCAACACCTGTGGTCGCAAGATGTCCCGTTCCTGGCTCCCAACCCACTGTCCGGGGCGAAAAAACGACTGTGGCGGAAAATCACTCCCCCCTTCAGGGCGGTAGTCCCTACGCCGCGACAAAGCATCCGCCTTCTCATTCAACCGTCCTTCTCGGTAAACCACCTTGAAGTTAAATGGTTGCAGGAATTCAGCCCAGCGGTGCTGCCTTCGGTTAAGGACCTTGGTACTATTGAAGTACTCCAAGTTCTTATGATCCGTATAGATCACCAACTGGTCCGTTACCGAGCGTAGCAAATGATCCCATTCCTTGAACGCCGCCACGATGGCTGTCATTTCCTTGTCATGGACATCATAATTAATCTCCGCTGGGTGGAACTTCCTACTATGGTAGGCCACCGGATGCCATCTCTCATCCTCACATAACTGGGAGAGAACGGCTCCTAATGCAAAGTCACTAGCGTCGGTTTCTAGCCGTGTTGGCCGTTCAGGGTCAAAATGTGCTAGGATAGGTTTGGACGTGAACGCTTCCTTTAAATGATTGAAGGCCTGCTCACATGCAGGTGTCCATTCCCATCGGACATCCTTCTTTGTCAAGTCCGTGAGGGGTTTCGCTATCTTGCTGAACCCTTCTATGAACCGACGATAGAAGTTGGCAAAGCCCATAAAGCTTTGAACGTCGACGACGCATGTCGGAGGTGCCCAATCTTTGATTGTCTGCACCTTTTCCGACAACATAGAGATCCCCATATCGGAGATCCTATATCCGAGGAATTCAACCTCCCGTTGGTGGAAACTGGACTTCTTCATACTTACACATAGTCTAGCTTTCCGCAATTTCTCCATTACACGCCTTACCATCGCGACGTGCTCTTCCATAGTTTCGGAGTAGATCAGGATGTCATCCATATACGCGATGACTCCTTCATCCATGAGATCTCGAAAGACCTCATTTATCATGCTCTGGAAAGTTGCCGGGGCATTACATAACCCAAACGGCATGACCGTGTATTCATACAGTCCATATCTGCACCGGAAGGCCGTCTTCCATTCCTCACCTTCTGCCATCCTCAGAAGGTAGTAGCCGTTTTTCAAGTCCAACTTAGTGAACACAACGGCTTTTCCTAACCTATCTCGCAGTTCATTCATCAACGGTAGAGGGTACTTGCTCTTCACCGTGATTTTGTTCAGCCCTCGGTAATCTATTACCAGTCTTAATGTACCATCTGGTTTTGGCACAAAGAGGATAGGGGCTGCTGCTGAGGAACTGGATCGCCGCAGCTTCCCCGTTCGCAGCATGTCATTGAGATATTCCCGGAGTGCCTTAAGCTCCTTTTCCGATAACGGATAGATAGGCCCAAACGGAGGTTGAGTCCCGGGTAGCAACTCGATCGTATGGTCATACTTTGAGTGCTCCGGCAAGGCCTCAATCCGTTCTTGACTGAAGATGTCCCCGTAGTCCTTATACTCAGGGAGTAGCTTGACAGTAATGTCAGCACCTTCCTCATCAGAGAATTGTACAATTCCCAACAGGTACACATTACTAGGGTCTTCAGCTAGCAACTCTTCATCGGTCATGAACACTAACCGCCCCTGCTCTGCCAGGCAATTAGCCTTGCAGAAATCTGAGCGCCAGGTTAGTGATCCTGTTTTCCAATCTATGTCGGGATTATGGTCCTTCAACCAAGACATAGGTAGGTACCCGTCCACCTTGGTGTCGGGCATGTCCGCGACTTCAAACCGCATTTCGTTATGGTGGTCGCCTATTCTCATGTCCAATGATTTGGTATAGTGCAGACCTGACCCCGGAATGTGATTACCGCTTGCGTCGCTTATCGGCACATGTACCTTTCGTCGGACACATGGTGCCTGCGTTTGTTTAACCCATCGGCTACTAAGCACTGGCCCAGTAGCTCCACTGTCGAGTAGCAGGAGCGCCTCAGCGCTTACCTGTCTAGCTCCAATCTTCCAGTCTAGCCTTACCCTCAGGTGGATAGACTTGGTATGGCGAGGCAAGTTATCACGCTTCTGCCTCTTCACTTGTCTTAGGGACTTAGTCATCTTGGCTTACTAATTCTGATCTCTTGCCTTTCGACACAAGAGCGGCCACAACGGGTCGGCAAACGTTAAGGGATTGGGAATCGTGTTATCAATAGCTAGGGTGTTTACTATCACGCCAGCATGATTTCGGGTACTAAACCCTCCTCAGGTAAACTTGATCATAGTATCATTTATTTAATCAAGTCCAGCCTGAACTAATCCCGCTTGTACTAACCATAACAAATTTTCCCGAGGTGGGTAGAGGTCCGCTCTTGGACCGGTTCCAAGCGAAGCAACCTTGCTTCCCCAATGTCGAGCGTCTCCGCGAGCGAGATCTCTCCCAGCCTCAACCGAAAATAATACCCTATGACTTGTCCGTCCCAGTAAAGAAATCCTGAAAGAAATACAAATAACTAGAACAAAGGAAATAACCTGAAAACCCACAAAGGAGAGATCACCCTGTCCACCGCATACGGCCTTCAACATCTATCTGCCCACACCACCTGGGTGTAGTCAGCATCAGGGTCGTTCATGCAGTAGAGGGGTACTTACCCATCCCAGAAGCCACTTCCGGGGCTCCTTTTCATCCATCCCGCAGGGGTCTATGGATACAGGTTATTAAGGTTATACCTTTCGCAGAATGGGGTCTTACCTATTCTGAGCCGTCAGTATCAACCTCCATAATCTGAGGTGATGCCTGTCGGACTTCAAGTATCTTTGACGAGGTAGCCGGAGGTGGCGCTTCGATGCGCTTTAGTCGCTTGTCCGTACCTGAGGGCTCGCTTACCGGGGCTGACCGTTTCAACCCGCGAGCCTGTTTGGACGAACTAACGACTGGGGACGTCGCGGTGCACTTTCTCCAAAAGTGACCCGTTTGTCCACACTTGGTGCACTGGTTGTGCTTTCTCCGACGTTCGGTCAAAGTCGATGGGATTTCCTTATGCGCCAGGGCATACTCAGAAGTCCCCGGCTTTGCCTGTTTCCCCGCATTGAAATTAGTAGGTTTGGCAGACCGCTGGTTCTGTCTGCCCGAACCTTTATCCTTCTTTTTAAACCTTCCGGAAGTTGAGGACCTATCCTCCTTCTTGTCCGTTGGTTGAGACCGTTGGACAGGGTGGATAACTCGGTTGCTGAACCGGG
Source organism: Tuber magnatum (assembly GCA_003182015.1). Classification (NCBI taxonomy): domain Eukaryota; kingdom Fungi; phylum Ascomycota; class Pezizomycetes; order Pezizales; family Tuberaceae; genus Tuber; species Tuber magnatum. Next base: position 820,319 of record PYWC01000082.1, on the reverse strand, counting down.
TGTTGTCTTCCAGTGTGTGTCCAACCTTCCGAAGAAGATCAAGGTAGTCGTTCAAGTCGGTAGGATGGGGCTCCTTCAGTGCCCACGCGTTCCTCACTTCTTGAGTAATGCCCGACCGTACCTTATCTCGTACCTGCACAGGGTCTGTATAGCTAAGCTTATACATATAGTCAATTATCTTGTCCAGGTACTCATCGATGTGATGTGGCTTCATCACTAGGTCTCGCCACTCAAGGAGGGATCGGTCTCGTTCCGCTTGGTCACCGCCGAAACTCCGTTCAAGCCGTTCCCGGAATCCTTTCCACGTTCTTAACGGGTTACTGTTATTAACTGGAACTCCGGTACGCTTGGCTGCCTCCTTATTGATGTGGGAGTGCAGCCCAAGATACCATGTTCGGGCAGTATCTTCTAGAAGGGGGATCACCAGGTTTACCTTGTCCATATCGGTCAACCTGCACCCAGCAAAATACTCGAACTTAACCTCTACCAGCGTCAGGAAGCTGGCGAGTTCGGTGACCTTTCCCTTAAACGCCGGAATGCCGCTCAGCTTTTCCGGCTTCTTCTGCCGTTGTCTAGATGATGGTCGTGCAGCCGCCCTACTCCGTAGTTCCCTTGACAGCTTCTTAGCACGGCGGTCCCACCGTCGTTTCTTCTCGTCGCTCCAGTCATCCTTGCGAGCGCCGAGAAAAGGGGTCAAGTCGGGGAGAGAATCGGCATCATCATCATCCGAGCTATCATGGTCAGAGTCCCCAGGATCTCCACCTGCTCCCGTAGTACCACCGACAGGTGGTCCATTTCCACCTCCACTACCCCCGGTATTTCCACCTGGGGTCTCGCGGGGTCTATCATACCCATCAAACCTTTCCTCCTGGCCATCCTGATTCCCATCCTCGGGGGGGTTAGCCCCTGATGGTACTGATGCCGGTGGTGGAACAGGTCGTTGCCCACTCTCAGGAGTTGGGTTCGGAGCCGCCTGAGTTGTCGCCAGAAACGACTGAAGCTCTGGACAACTCAAAGGTTGCATTGGGGGCCCCGCGTGTCTCCATGACCCACAGTACCCACATGTTGGTCGTCCGTCTCCCTCCTTCTGTCTTCTTCGGTGCCTTACCGGGGTCCGTGGTCCCTTCCTGCACCCGTACGTGTGGTAATGAATCCACCCCATACGGGTTTCTTCCGATTTGCAGCCCGACAGACAGTACTCGTCTTGGCTGTCCGACTCACCACTAGTGATCGTGGGGAGGATGGAGGGAAGAGTTGGTTTTGAGGGGGCAGAGGGAATCACGGGTGCCCAAGGAACGGAACGAGCGGGTGTCCCAGGTCCGGGGATCGGAGTCCCTCGTGATGGAGCCATGGGTGCTCGCTCTTCCTGGCGCCTGACCTGTTCAAAGAATCCAGGTGAAGCCGCACGCAGCGGTCGGTACCCTGGGGTAACCGATACTGTTGGCGGGAAAGCTGCGACAGGGAAGGTATCAGGAGGGGGCAATGAAACTGGTAAAGGTGTGGGTCTTGGGGCAGCAATAGGAGGTACGGGAGTTGCAACCGACGGTGTTGCAGGGGGGTTAATGGGAGCGGGGGTCGGCCGAGGAGTAGGGTCAGGTGTATCTGGTGCTGTGATACCCTTTGGCTTGGACGTCCTTTTCTTAACCCGACGCCCATCGGTTGGTCCAATCGCCGGACTTCCTGAACGACTACGGGCGATCGAGGAGGGGACAGACAGAGAGCCTGTTGATGCTCTTGTGAAGGACGAGGTATAACTGTATCCTTCCCCCTTGAGGCTTTCCAACATCCGTATGCCCACGGGGCTTAGGTACGCCCTCCACTGTTCATCCCGGGCTCTCATAGCCAGTTCCATCCCGAAGTTCTCCAGCTTCGTGTGGACAAGTGGGAGTGGGGGCGCCGCCTCTATCATCAGTACGTCATTCTCAGCATCAATACTATAACCTCCCGCGAAGGCCCTTTCCAGCGCTGCCATACGATCCTTCAATGCCTTCTGGTCTCTTAACATTCGCAGGTATGCCTCCTGCTGTACCTTCATCCATTCCACCGCTGCCGTAGTAATCTGTTTACGGAACACCTGCTGCTGCTGGGCATTCCAGTTCTTCAGTTCCCGCTTCGCATCCTCAATCGACTTGGATACCTCCCGGACGATGTAAGGTTCGACGAACTCGCGGGAGAACTCGCTAAAGGGTACTCCTTGCGGTGGAGGAGGGAGCATGTTGTGGACGAGGGCGGCGTCTTGGAAGAACGAAAGCGCCGCAGCGCGAGGGTCTGTAATCATAAGATCAACACATTCATCAGGTAGTTGAATAGGGGCGGCCTCCAGGAGCAATTGGTGACCGTCCCATTCAATACCGCGGACGTCCGCGAACACCGAAGCACGAAATGTGTTGGCGGAGTTCTCGTCAAGGTCAAGGTCTGAATCCGAGTTGGATTCCATTCTGGGTCGACGTTCGATACTAGCCATTGCGCTTTCCACCCTGGGCTACTTGTTCGAGACAAGGTTACCAGTATTCACGCAAGGTCAGTGCCGAAGGTCGAAAAACAATTAATCAGGAGAGGAGTTAAGCGAGGAGCTCGCTTAACGATATACTGTAACGGGGGCACCCCTAGGAAGATGGATCCCAAGGTTGCGACCGCACCAAACAACTTCAAACTTATCGCCAAAAGTTCACACAAATGTAAGAGTAAAGTAGACGGTAAAACTTAATATCGTTAAGCCTGACGCTTCACTCAATTAAGGTCTCGAGAGGATTGATTGTTGGAGTAGGAGAGTTCTCGCATAGACTTTCAGGTAGTTTTATCTTATGCCAGAAACTCCCCCATCAGTTTACTCCAACTGTTCGAGCACACCCTTCTCCGCTAAGGGCGGTCCGACACGTCTCCTGACACCCCTTCCGGGCATGTATGTGTCGACCCGCTCTAGTCGGCGTTCACCATATGTGCATATCGTTTCTGCGGCGCATTTCCATTCTGCCCGCCGGAGTGAAAACCTCTGCGCATCGGGGACTTGCCAGTGGCTAACTGTCAAGACCCCTTGCTGAACTAGACTATCTATGACACCCTTCCCATGCGCGTTGATTTCTTCTTGATGCCGGAAGCTACCGTGAGCGGTTTATCTATCTACTATTTACGAGTCTCGGGCTTCCGGTGTCTTCCGCAGGGTACGGTGGTCCAGGAGTGATCCAATGGGCGCTACCCACGACCACTACCTCGGATACACCTTACCTGCGGTAGGAATCATGCTTTTAGTGTCTCTGCACTTCCCTCTCAGAGCCTATGGCGTTGGGGACATCCTTGGGCGTGGTAGGTGCAAAACGTTCCCAGTCGTCCCGGCACCACCCAGGACTACCTTCGGGACCCCCACGGTTAACTCCCGTTAACTCCGTCAGTTTTGGTCCGTTTTACTCCGAACAACTTGGAGGAGGTACTCCACCTTCCACCCTATGCCCCCTTATATATCCTGCGAACAGCTTACGGTCGACCGGACGGCAGCAACGTATACGGTGTTGCAAGCGGGTCTCCAAAGATCCTCCTTTGCTAGACTGCACACAACTACGCAACCGTTTGCCCATGACGTCCGGGCCTCAAGGCGGGGCCGGAGGGGCATGATAGGAATAATGTCTTCAATTTACAGCTTCTTCGTAGCTGCGTAGCTCGCCCAATAGCATCTCCCGGAACCCCAGATTCCAGTATTATGCATGGCTTCGTGTGACAAACATTCCAGTCATTTTTCCCAAACTCCCCGAGGGACTTCGTATTGGCAGGTAGGGTAACTCAGGTCCTTGAACAGGGTAATCCAAGCCTCAAGGCAGGGTAACCCTGTTCTGTGGGTAGGGTAATCTTGTCCGGTGGACAAGTGGATTTTCTCCTGTTACCCTATCTATCCCTCTTCCGGGGATAGACACACTCGGCCTTTCTCTAGTTACCCAGCCTAGCTGTGTATTGGCCCTTCATAGGTCCCTAAGTACGCTGACACCAACCTTGGGCGTAGCCATGTACCTAAATACTTGTGTCCACTAAGTCTGCTCATCTCGGAGCCCGGGCCATCGGGTCTCTGTAGGTCAAGTACTCACTTGCCTGCCGGTTCCTACCAGTTCGCCTCCGAGCTACCTGTATGGGTGTAGGTTCCGGCTGCCATAGCTCACGTATGCTGGGTCATTACATAAGTACAGTACACCTTTGCATCAGAGCTCCTACTATTAGTTACAAGGCTATTTTGAACTTTAGTAAACTTTGTTCTCAGTGAGAGATCCTTCTTGATATAAATCTTATTGACATGCAGGTTTGAAATTTGCTTAGTTCTATTTGAGTTGACAAGCTTACATATATATACCTAAATCAGAGGGTTCTTGATTGACTTCTAGGAGAACTAATCAAGTGGCAGGACTTGACTACTAAGGCTGAGCTTAATCTGGAGGATATTGTAGTAGGATTGCTAGACTTTGAGTCTATTTCTTTTAGCAATAATAATGATAATAGTACATTGACTTGAGTGTTATTTCTATATATATTGATCCTCTTGTAGCATAATTTACTAATCTCTAATTCTTGTATGGTTGAATATGATCAACCAACAGAAGTTAGTTGGATTGAGGTTGAGGAAGGGAAGCATACTTCAATTAAGGGTGGTGGACATTCAGATACTAACTACAATATCATACAAGATAATAAAAATATAAGTTGTATAAAGAAAGGTACTAGTACCAGGGGATTCAAGAGACTATGAATAAACTAGTGCTGTATAGGAATAGGTAGCTTGTTTCTGTAAATTTCCTAATCCAGAGCAGTGTACTTTTTTTCTCCCTTTTCTATTTTCTCAATTGGTTATTTTTTCTTGTACCCAAATTTAAATATCAAATAAAATACGTTTTTTAAAATAATATATAGGGAGGTTTTATTTAAACTGTATTATATAGTATTATACAAAAGTATTTGAAAATTATCTCACATCTTAAATAGTACAGATAAAGCTTATTATCTACTATACCTCTTACATGTAGTTTACATAGTGATCAGTGATACCATTGGAATAGTGGTTGGAGAAGTTTTGGTATTTCAACAACTCGTTAAAAATCAATGAAAAAAGAGTCTATTCCTGAATCAGAAATCTTTGTTAACAGAGTATTGATTTTCTAGATACTTCAATATACTTGATACTTCTTGTAATGAATGTGAAGTTGTTTTAGGCTATTTTCTGGTGATTTAAGCATATAGTTTTTAACTTTAGAAACCTCTGATAATTATCTGTATTTAGAATAATATTGTTTGGTTAAATTTTGAAATATTGTGTACTCATCATATATTTTTTTGATGCTTTTCATATTAGTATAAAGGATAATACTTTATGGGATTTTCAAATATAAATGTATTTTTACTAGAACCTAACCTATTTGGAGGTGCTATAGCTTATCATCGAGCTATAGGTCAGATACTTTTAGAGTATCCCAGTTATCAAAAGAGCAACTACACAATCGGGATAACCCCAATTACTCTACAATTCTAATCGTAGCTTCATGATATAATGTTCAATACATCGATCAAGTTTTATTTGTGAAAAATAGTTTGAGAAAAGTAGAGAGAGAGACAGAGTGTATAATACTGTACAAGGGGCTTCAAATCTAAATATCTTAATCAGAATCAATAACATAGCTAATCTAATACCCTACAGAGTGACAGGGATATCTCATAATTCTCTGCTGTGTATTACTTTTGTGGTTTTGCTGTTGGAAAAGGTAAGCTATCAAAATCTAAGGGTGAGGAATATGGCTTACACTTGGTAAATCAATCTAATTATTACCATTCATATCACAACTACAATCCTGCTCTTCCAAATCACTATCCCTGTCCTCAGTAGCCACTTCTTTCACATTTGACTTTCTATTTCTTTGCTTATTGAGCTTTACAAGCTTGGCTGCTTGTCACTTCAATAATGCAGTTGCCTTTTTGGCATCAAGTGCTTCATGCTTGTGGTAGAGATATACAAGTTATACAGATCCTAGAATAAGGCCTCTCTTAAGTTGATAGCGATCTGGCTTGGCAATCTCACTTGTAGCTTGTTGTTGGCACAGTGGCTTCTTGTTGATACTAACTTCTGCTTCAGTCTCCTGATGGAGTGAAAGGAGTTTATCAAGATATTACTGCATATGAATAGTAGATTCTGTTTTCTGAACATCCAGGACCCTTTTAACTAACTTATCAACATTAGTAGAGTGCTCTGTTCTTCCAGGAAGTACTTGAAGTCCTGGTCACTGAGTTTACAAAGATGGTGGTATTGTGATCTTCAGTTAGAGATTTGGGTCACTCAAGGTATGGTGCCAATTGAAGGGGATAAGACCAGTCACAATCTATGCTGGGAGTATATTCCTCTTCGTAAAGGCCTTGAGTCTGGCTTTTTGCAGTGTGGGGTAGAAGTCCCCTTTGTGTAGCTTTGAATATAGTCCCACAGCTGATATCCTTTCATCTACTTGTTGTTTGTAAGATATGTTGAGCGGGGAGAACAATCTAATGTTAAAGGGTTGAAATATATGAGTAGAGTGTGGAGAAAGGCAGAGGAGGTGAATATTCTTACTTCTTGCAAATTCAATAAACTGGAAGTTCTCACAATATAAATTGTGACTATTAAGAATTAACATTCGATATTGTCTTATTCCTTTTTGGGTCCTGTTCTTGGCTCAAATATTTGAATCAACCATTCATATGTGATTTGGTAACTGGTATATCCTGTTGGTGAATGAGAGAAGAAGGCATCTTGCTTTTTCTCAAACTCAATGTCACTATGGTGTCCTATAAGATGTGACCTTGCAGGAAAGATAATAAGTGGTAGTAAGGCAACTCCTGCTCTCTAAATTGCTTCAATATTAGTCATCCAACTGTGATCACCATTCTGAATAGTCCTTGGATTTCTTCTCGATGTCTGACAGATCACCTGACTACTAGCAGAGAGTTCTAGAGCAAATCCCTTCTCATCTGAATTCCAAATATCCTTCTTTTTTATATAAAACTTGCACTAAGTATTGTAGAACCTATTGAGGTGGTACTGAAATGATTGGTGATCTGTAGCCAGTGCTTGTTGTTTGTCGAGTACTTTTCTAAACTTAGATTGCATAGTTGGATGATATAGCATGAATCTCTCCAACTAGTTCTCTTTCACTTTATCCATTCTGCCTTGGTCTTCCAAAATAGCTTCTGCTGTTTGTAAAAGATGAGGGCAGGGTAGAGGAAGACCATAATCATCCTATTTCTCAATCCACTTGACCAATGCATCCTTCTCTCTATTGCTGAGTAGTAGTGGAGCTGGATGCGATTGAGTTACTCGTCTTGTTTGTCCTATATATTGGTTATTTAGAGTGGTATTTGAAATACCAAATTGTTGACTTGCTTTGTGAATTCAAAGTCCTGAGGTTGATCGAAGTACCTTATATGTAGTAGCTATTTGCAACTCTTAGTTGGCTTTCTTGTTAGGCATTTTGGAAGGTGGTTGGATATCTGGTTGTAGAGATAGGATTGAGTGCAGAGAATTAACTGTTTATAGAATATAGTTGAAGAAAGTATTTGGGCCATTGTTGTTGACTATATATATTGTCTATAATAGTCAATAGTTTCAATAGCAATGTCAAAAATAAATATATTGTAAAATTTATTATATTTGGTACATACTAGTTATACATGATAGCTCTGTAGAGAGGATAACTATCATAGAAGTCATGATTATTGTTTTATTTACTCTTTTATATGTAATTAATGAGTAAAATATATGACCTATAGCTAGGTGCTGACCTATAGCATCTTCAAATATATTACAGACAGAGGCTAAGGAAGGCTGTTGCATGTTGGTGGCAACTAATTGAGGTGTTGGATTGTTTGACATCAGGAGTTACATATGAGTCATGCTATCTTACATGATACACAGTTGTGTGTCATTGTTATGTCATTACTGGTTGCTACTATATGGGAGACCTATAGTTGTGAGTCATGTGATGATATGACTTTTGCATGTAACTGACATTGTCAGTTATGGGTTTCATACATATAACACAACTAGTATACATGACTATCATGTGAACAGAACAGGTGACTCCCAGTAATGAGTAACAGGATTAGAGTTGCATGCAGAGCATTTATACAAGAGTTTACTAGGACCTAGAAGGATGAGCTCTTCAACCTATTATCTTTATATCATCTTACCTATAACTTTACTACTCTAATCTTCATCTAAGTAGCTATATTGTGTAAATAATCTCATGAGCAAGTCATCAGAGAGAAGCTTAAAGTACTTTCTCATACAATAGCAAGATGAAGATAGAGGAGTCTCTTGAAGGAATGAGACTCATGTATTGTTACCTATGTTGGAGAGTACTCATAGGTAGAAAATATTACAGGTTATAAGAAAAATATGAAAATAAATGAACAGACAAGCACAATACCTGGCAGAATGAAATAAATATTGACCTTGTACAGGATTCCTCTGTAACTACAGTCCCACCTTGCTGAGATGCCTCCACTACCTCTTTCTTAAGAAATGCTGACAAACCAACATATAGACAAATTTGAGAATCGAACTGCAAAACAAAATACAAACTGAAGTGACAAAACTAGTAGACAAGATACCAGTCTAAAATATCAATGGTTTAAGATAAAGAAGAACAAGAAACCTAATAAGAATGAAGATATAGGGAGAAAAGAGTTGACAAGAAAAGCATATTGTATTATGACTTCAGAATTGCAGAAGAGAAAAAACAACAAGTAGCAAGAGTGATATATAATTGGTAGACAATTAAACTATGCTTCTCTATCTTGATTCATTTTCCTAGCCTTGCTAGAATCACATTATTTACCATTCTCTAAATTCCAATCAAATTAGTAAATAAATGCTAAGCTGTAAATTTAAAATGAAATCATACCAAGAATCATATACTTCTGTTCACTAGTATTACCATAATGTCTATTCCTCTTAAATTCATACAAGAAATCATTGTTTATCTTCGCCTTGTGTGAAAGCTTGGTCTCGACATGATGGAGAATTGTGAACCAAGTAGTGATATTGTATTTAGAAGTATCTAAACTCTGCTTTACAATCTTGTTATACTTTTTGGATTTTCTGTATATTCTAATATCGGTATTAATATTTGCTGTAACAGAAATATTGGCATTAACTGGAAGGGATAACAATAATATCAAGATAGCAAAGATAGATTGCATTGACAGACAATGTTCCTAACAAATTATTACTTGTCATAGTTACCTTTCTTAAAGTGAGTGGTATTACTTCGTAGACTACAACAAGCTTTCCAGATATCTCAGCTGGCTTACAGGTATAAGGAATTGAAATACATGATTCGCTATTATGTAGATATTATAAGGGGGTACTAGATAGGAAAAACTTAAACCGTGGAAGGCCTGTCAGATAATTGTTCAGAATTTGGAGTTGAGCCTGGGGAAGTAGCAGAAATAACATGAGAAATAGCCAGGTAGATCATATAATACTGAAAGATTTGCCTACTATAGGTACAAAACAGACTAACGGTTATTATGTAATGAATTTGATTACAATAAAACTTTGAGTACAATATAACTGATGGTCAAATAGGTCAAGTAGTTTTAGCATCATTAGTTGTGATTGGTAAAACCATTATTCCTTGTACGACCTACCGTTCAACAGATCTGCTATTATACCATTTATTTAAAAGCTAGACTATCATGATGAGAAGTTTGATCCTTACTTTGATAGAACTGTGGGCAGTATGCCCCAACTCCAAATTTCATACAATGTTCAGATACATCCTAGGTAGTGGATGGAGTAGCAGCAATGTGGTTGGGGAAAAAGATCAACCAGATGTGTTTGATACGATCCTTGTTACTAGATCACCTATCAGGAATGTTGGGAGCCTAGTACATAATGTAAGAAAGACTCTCACTGATGCTGTGAAAGTTGGTAAACTACATTTCAAGAAGATGAAAAAGGAAATGTTGGTGGGAAACTCACATGGCCTCAATCTTGCCAACCACAACCATTATCTGGATAGCAAATACAGAGCATTGGAGGAGACGATAGCTGCTCAGAAAGCTGAACACAACATAGCATGGAATGAGAAGTTGGCTGCATACAAAACCAAAACTACACAGGAATTGAAAGAGAAGATAGCTGCACACAAAGCTGGAAGTGCCTGGGAATTGAAGGGGAAGATGGCTGTATATAAAGTGGAACTCGACCTCATTGACAACTGGTAGGAAGAGGGCCTCCGATATCTTCTTTATTCTGATAACTGCTACAAACTTGTGAGAAACTGCTATCTATCTACTGTTAAAAGAGATTACCTCAACACTAGTACCAAGACCAATAAAGACATTATTGAAAATGGCAACCAGACTACCAATTCGGGTAATGCCATCATTGATTCCTCACTATATACCCAGCCTAATGGTAGAACCGATGTTGTGGTTTTCCAAAGATTATACTGAAATCTACCATTGAATATGGAAAGTATCAGTTAGTGGTTTTTAAGAATTTGGCTTATTTCTTAGAGTAAGAACTCTAACCGGTCTAGGTGGCAAGAAAACTATTCATATTTTAAAAACCCATCCTGGCATCCTCAGTTCCAACTCCACAAAAGGAACCTATAAGTTTGCCAACACCTTTGATAAGTTTATGAAAGTATTTGAGATTTCGGGGTTCAATGAGTCTTATCTGTATGGAAAAGATATAGAGGTAATATGTGCCTATAGTGTATTTATTGATTGTGTGGTGAGTAAAGTGAAGTATATGAGGCGTAAAAGGTGTTCCCAATGATATGATAGTTCTAGATATTTGTTATATTTTTATTTTCTTCCAGTATCCTACTGCAGTAAAATAAATAGAGAAATAAATAAAAGTGTCAGGATAACAATAATATACCAGTATTGCAAACTTTCTATAACACTACCTGTGCAGTACAGTATTACTGTACAATACTAGTACCATGATTTCAAATCCCCCTCCTCTATCCTGCAAAGTCTCGAACCCTCCTATAATGATCTCTGTAGTGAGTTCAGAAAACTAATCTGTGCATAGTTTCTAGCAAGAGTGGTAAATATCAAGGCCAGTTCTCCAATTTCCTACAATAGTAGAGAGTGCAAGGAAGAGAAACTGGTAAAAGTTAAACTTCATAACTGAAATAAAGCAAAGACTTTAGACTATCAGACAAGTTTTCAAATAAGATACACATCACATAAAACGTACTCCAGTGGTATTTTGAAATGTAATACCTTATACAATTAGGGGTATGGTATTCAGATCTAAAATTCTAGTTTCTTGAGCCCAACAGTTCAAGTCTTGTTCCTGGTTATGCTTTTTTCATAATTCTTTTATTTCCTGTAATACTATAATATTATGCAACAATAGAGCTTGAGCAATACATATAAAGTATATTATATATAATATTATTCTAGTATCATAACCTTCTCTCATTTCTTTCTACAATTCGATACAGACCTTGGAAATACCTTCTACCCTGCAGCCAAGTGCTGATTTAATTTCTGCTAGACATTAACCAGCTAATGCGAATTTCTCTTTCTCCTTAATTTCTCTCAATCCCAATACTTGGAGGACAAGAGCTGGACAGGAATGATTAAAGGAATTACGAATTGCCGCATTGGTGTAGAATTGAACAGATATAAATTTTTTAAACAGAAGAATTAACTTCCCAAATATAATTAGAGTAGAAATATGAACAGATGAAGTTCAACTGTGAATGCTTTACGCATTCAGAAATACTGACAAAGACAAGCTATTCTTATGGCAGCTACTACTGGATGGTCAGTACAGCCTATTATGATACCACAATCAATTGCAGAACCAATTGATGAATTGAAACTAGATTATAAAATATGGCCTTGATGAATAATATTCAATAATAAAGTTTGTTCTTGTCTCTTGCAAATATTGCAAGATACGTAGAAATTAATACATAAGAAGATCTCCAATCCTTGTATTAAGGCAGAAGGTCGACTATTAGGACTGCACTTGAACTGGCACTATCAAGTATACCTATTTCTGTGGCAACAGGTCAAGCATGTACAAGAGATGTTGGAAGTACAAGGCAAATCAGTTGGTAGAACTGTGGAGTTAAAAACTCAAAAAGAGTTAGTGCAAAAGATTGCAGAAGTTAGTAAGTGGGGGAAATGAGTTCAAAAGAGAAGTCTTGCTCATGAAGTTTCTTAGGTAAAGAAAAGGCATATACCAAAGTCCAGGTGTAGGAAGCACAGACTAGTGATATCACTTTTGGACAATACAGAAATGGTTCTTACTGTATGGCAGTATATTCTCAAGTTAGCAACAGTATGTTGTTCCAAAACCCTTCTTATTTGAGATATTAATATACTATTATTATAATTACTAAAGCTATCTAGAGAACTTAATTCTCGCAATTTGGAAGAAGCAATTGCTAATCATTGGCGAGATTTGGTCTCTGTTATAGATACTAATATTACCAACAGGTCAATCAACAATGTGGCTCACCAAGTTGAGAAAACAATTTCTTCCAATACTGTATCCTATTGGCTTAGAAAACTTGGTTTCAAGTATAAGTAATACCATAAAGGTACATATAACGATGGCTATGAAGGAGATGATATCAAGAACTATGATGATAATATATTTCTTCTACAAATGGAAGCATCTCAAGAATCCTTCCTTCAATAGCATAAAAGCCTACATGAACTTCCAAACCCAAGTCATTTTTCTGGAGATATTCAGCCCTTAATCCTGGTAATCCAAGATGAGTGCACCTATAATTCACATGATAGTAAATACTATATTTCGGTTCATCTATAATATCAAACATAAAGGAAAAAGGGACGAGGTCAGGGTCCACATGTGTCAGATTTTGTTATACCAATTGGTCGACTTGGAGATGAGAAAGTACGTACTATTATGAAATGTGGCGGTAACATCCAGTGGGAGAGAGAGAAGCTTGTATATCAAATTATTGATAAGGCAATTTCTGGTATTGAAGGATAATTTCTAGAATATAAAACTTTCTTTACATATGATAATATGCAAAATCACTTCAGGTTTAATGATGACACACTCCAAGTCTCGGAAACAAACCTGGAACATGGGGGAAAGAATGCTAAGTGAATTCGTAAAATCTTGGTTATTGATTCAAGCCATCCTGACAGTGCATTTATTCAATCAATAGTTCTGTCAGATGGGAGACCAAAGGGCTTAAAGATTGTCCTTACAGAATGTGGGCTGTGGCGACAAAACCAGAGATAGGTTTTTACCCAATGTTCAATCAGATACAGTTGTGGAAGATCAACTAAACAAAATATACAATGATTAGCAGGAGGGAGATGTTGTGCTCGAGCACTGCTTGCAGCTCAACCTGACTTTATTGAGCAGAAAAGTCAAATTGAGTAAGCAATACCTGAAGCTGGACATGATATTATCTTTTATTCCGTCTTTCATTGTGAAATTAACGTGATTGAGTACTATTGCGGAGCTGCAAAGTGCTATACATGTGAGAACTGCGAGTATGACTTTGAGTCTTTAAAGAAGCTAGTTCCGGAAGTATTAGATGGTGCACCTAATGAGATAATATTGAAATACAGGGCTAAAACTGAGAGGATTGTGGAAGCTTATCGAAGAAAGGTTATATATAAGTCTCAGGACTATGAGAAGCTTGTATGCTGATAGTATAAATCATATAGACTTGTTTAAAGCATAGTAAATCCAATATAGTATTATGTTTTACTCAGAATATTTATTTTTTCAATTGAACGAGCTCTTAGCTTTTGACCTATAAAGGTTTAATATTTTTCCTAAACATCTCTTACCCTGGTTGAATAAGGCCTCAGATTTTGAAATACCATGGAGTTCATTTTATGTAGTATGTATCATACGGTCTGGTTGTTTTGCATGATATTCGTTCTTTACCCATATGGCTTAGAGCAATCCTATAGGGTAGCTTTAGGAGTCTAAAGACTGTTTGCAGATCTACAAATAACTCTTTGTTGGAAATATGATAGCTTGATTTGCAGAATTTTGTATATAAGCCTTCTTTCTTTCCAGTAATGAGAAAAGCGCAACCACAGCTAGACAATCAATAGAAGAGACTCATTTCCTTTCCACTTCAATTGAGTCCAGGGCTTTCTTCATTATTCTATTTCTGTTTATTCCAGCATGCAGAATACTATCAGAGCAACAAACTATAGATTTATTGACTAGTTTAGAACAAGCTTATATCAATACTAGCAAGTGTGAATATGGTATAGATAATACACCATCTAATCTGAGGGTGGTAGAAAGAGAGCCAATCAGTATTATTCAAGTCTGGACATGATATATCACTAGCTGTGATTGCTTATCTGAAAAGGTTTCTTTTTCAGTCCTCTGTACTTATTGTTTAATCTTACTATTCTCTGTAAGAACATAAATTCCCAATATTGATATTGGTTTAATCTGAATTATATGTACAACTACTAAAAGTAATCTACAGCCATGACAGCCAGGAAACCATCAGGATACAGTACTCTCTTTATTATAATCTCTATGACAATTGGTTTGAAGCTAGTACCAACACTGTGGAGGATCTCTGTATTCTATGAGAATTGTTTAGACTGTAACTTGCTGTCACAGCCACCTGATAGAGGTATGGTAGTCTTGGGTTTTTGATTACACATATGGGAGCCGGGGTTATATAGTTACCTAGTGATAGATGAGATGGATTAGCTGAGGTTCTGCATAATGGAACCTCATGAAATGTGATAGAAGAGTAGGACTATGCATAAGGAAGGGGTCAGGGGTGTTAGGATTTGTCAGCAGAGGATTTTTCTTTGTTATATAAAGGGGTATGCCCTGCTGTAGTTTTCTTTTCTTAAGCAATCTGGTAATTTCGTGGCTATACCCATACTTAGAAATTACAACTTAATACCTTCTTCATATTACTTGAACCTGTGAACCCAGACCCTGAACCCCTCGAGCCTAAATACAAACATGTTTTATTTGTATCATACTTCTGTACCTGTCCCTCATCTTGCCTACTGTAGTTTGCCTTGAACTCTCTATTCTCAACTGCACACAGACCCTGCTTATTACACAAGGTTGTCTCTACAAGCATCCAACCCATACAACAACATGTTACGATTGTGTGAAGTACCTGCTGAGCTCTTCACAAACCTGAACCAGACCACCAACATATCCAATGAACAGCTAAGCAACCTGACCCACAACTAGAGATACAACCATCTTACCTATATCTGAGACAACCTCCTCTAGGCCATAAACCTGCTAGCCCCTGCCATATCCTCTGCAGACCAACATTTACACCAACAAGCATGCAACCTGACAGAGGAACTTCGGACCCTTGGCCCCGAGGCCTGCCTCGTCATGACTGAACAAGACCTGGTTTGCAACAATACAACTGTCATCTCTCTTCACAATACTCTTGCCAACACCCTCGCAGGCCCTGCCATATCACCTGATAGTAGCAAGAAGGCCTCGATCCCAAATGGCAAAAAGTTCAATGGTACCATGAACAAGTACCATGCCTTTGCCACCCAGCTTTGTATGTTTTGACCACAGAGTAGCAGAATACCATGGCTGTTGAAATGAACAAGTGGCGGGCCATGAAACGAAATGAAATGCCAAGTGCTTACTCATGATTGCAAAATTAAAGGAGGTGAAAACTCTTGTTTTCTCTCCGCTCACTCTCACTAACATCAATTGAGGGTAAAGACAGGGGTACATATCAACAACAAAACAATTATATCCTCCCATCCAGGTGTGTTTCCCACTTCCTGGGAAAACTCCTAAGCTAACAAAGGAAAGACAAAGTTCCACTGCCCATAATCTCTGGACATTGTTCTCCCGCCTTCCACATAGCCAGTAGCGATCCTTCCACCTGGCTGTTCACAATACTTCCATACAGCCGGCTGCGATCCTTGTGGATGTTTCCATCGAAGTGCCTTGCCTGAAAAAAAACTAAAATGCGCCTGAACATGGCCGGTGCCAAAACGTGTTCCTAGACATGCTGGGAGCCAAAATACATGTGCAGTAAATGAAACCAGAAATCTATCATACGAGTGTGCCGTGCAGCATTACGCGATTACCAACACTTCCACTTTGTGAGCCATACTCGCAACATAGATATAGGAAAAAATCAAAAATCAAAAAAAAACCTTCAATCCTGACCTATCCTGTGCTCTTTTTATGCTCTCTAGGACTATGCCTTTTGCAATACTGCTAATAATATTTGATTCATGAGTTCTCCTATTTTCCCAATACCACAGCTCCCCAGTACTGCTCTCACCTTACTGCTCTCCCTACTTGGTACTCCCACTCAGCCCAAACCCATCTCTGTCCAGACTCACTCCACCTTCTCCTAGCAGAAACTTTTGGTCAAACAGTCAGTGACTATGTTACTGGTGTTGAGGTACTGCAGCTCTATTTCACTGACAGTGACTTTTTCTCGGATATAGTGCTGGTCAATAGTGATATGTTTGGCACGGGCATGGAAGCCAGGAATGTGTGCAAGTGCAATGGCATCCTGGTTATCGACATATATCCTTGTTAGTTGAGGACTGGCATTTGGAGTATTTTCTTCAAGGCTTAAGTTATTGCTTTGCAATGGGGCCATAAATTGGGATACCCTAATAGCCTCTTTTGCAGCCCGGCTGAGAGCCATATATTCAGCGTTGATGGATGATAGTGTAACAGTTTGTTGCTACTTCGTAACCAGTATGGGTACTAGGTTAGGGTTTATGTTTCGTTTCACAATATCGTTTGATACTTGTATTGTTTCGTGTACATTCAGTTGATAAACACAATGTTTTAGAATATCACTCATACTGGATATAGGCGATACCCTGTATTTAAAGAGCGCTAATTTCTGTGCTGGGAATAGGAGACTTCGACTAACAGTATTCTAAATATACTTGGTTGAACAGTTACTCCTTTGTTTCTTTATCGCACCCTTGGAAGTCCCTTTTAGTTAGTAGCCCTTGCTGCTTGTTGACCAAGAAGCCATCTGCTCCTATCATACCGCTATGTGACTAGGACCCGGCGCGAACACGTTACATTTTTTTGACCTCTACAAGTAGTTAGGAACTCATTTGGACCAGGTCCGATAAACCTACAAAGGGTCCAACCCGAAGCTAGCAGTGGGGAATGGCAGAACCAAGAAGGTTCAG
Organism: Tuber magnatum; assembly: GCA_003182015.1. NCBI lineage: Eukaryota > Fungi > Ascomycota > Pezizomycetes > Pezizales > Tuberaceae > Tuber > Tuber magnatum. The sequence goes on along the minus strand of PYWC01000082.1, from coordinate 803,153 downwards.
CTCTGTCAACACGATACCATTGAGTCATTACAGACTCCAAGTGGGAAGCAGGTCCCATGGGAAGGCCTTACTAAAAGAAGGCAACCTGGGAAACTGAATGGGCCAAGGAGCGACTTCAAAATTGATGAAGCAGGAAGACAAATAGCACGGGACCTGGCTATGCAGACCTTTAGCGAATCAACTGACAAGTTAGCAAAGATAGCAACAAGCCTCCTAGGGCTTTTCCCCTTGAGCCCTAGCAAAGAAAAGGCATGGGCACAACCCCTGTAAGAAGAAAGACCACCTGTCTGCACTCTGATGAAGGAAGGTGACATCATAAAGGAATTGGAACAATTGGCAGCAGGAGGATCTCCAGAGTAATCCCCAAACTACTTATCAGACCACTCGTCAGATGACAGCTGCGGCAGCAGCGAAGAGTCCGTACACAGCATGTCCACAGGAGAATCTACCGTGCCGCCCGACCTATCAGCCGCATGACCAGGCCCTAAGGTCCAGCTTCCCCTGCCGCCTAAATTCTCAGGTGAAACAGAAGACCTAAAACCTGAGGCATTTGACCAATGTATAACAATAACTTGCCAATATCTTATCCTGTATGACATAGACAAGGCAAAAGAACAAAGTGGAGCATACTTCGGAGGTTTGTGTACGGGAAAGACAGAAGAAGCATATCACCAAGTGATGAACTACTATGATAGACTGGACAAAATACAAGGAACAACCCTGATAAAATACCTATGGGACAGATTCCAGTCCTTACGAAAGACAGAAGAACTGTACAAGAGGTTCAAGGATATCCAACAAGTACAGAATGACAAAACAGTCAGGATAACCCTGGCTGCAACAGACCTCTTAAGGTACTATGAAAGATTGCCAAACGGAACAGTGTCCCAGTATACACTCCAGCAGAGGCTGTATGAAGCAATGCATCCCACACTATGGCAGGAGGTAGAACCCATGGAACAAGAAGGAGATTCAGTTGAGAAAATTGTCAAATGAGCAGAATACAAGGATTCTATCCTTTATGACACAGGGGTTTACTGAACACACACACCCCAGTAGCAGAGCAGCTAAGGATCGCTCTTGTGTGATAATGCAAGAAAGGAACAACCATAATAGGAAGGTTTGAAAGATAAGAAAGATGAGAAGCAGAAAAGACGTGATAAAGGTAGATGTTTCGAACGTGGGAAAAAGGTGCCCTATACAAAGAACTACTGTGCCAAGAGAGGAAAAGGAAAAACAGCAAAACGAGATACCAGCACAAACAACATGGAAGCAAGTGAATATGATGAAATTGAAATCAACACTGTGGAAATAGAAAGCCTCCAAATGCAACCAATACTAAGGATCAAGCACCGTGGCGGACTAGAAGATACGATATACATAGAGGGCTATTCAGCGAAGGTATGGTTCGATACTGGAACAAGCAGTTGTGATATAATTAGCACTACCTTTATTTCAACCCATGGAATACCCATGGACCCCCTACCTCAGACAATGACAGTCAACATGGCTATGAAGGTCTCCCGCTCCTCAAGCTAGAAGAAGCGTGGGCTGATTGTGGAAATTGGGAAAAAGAAAGTGAGAAATCAGGAGATATTGGTAGGAAACCTTGCGCAATACTATCATATAATTGGAATGCTATTCCTAAAGTGACAAAATGCCCTTACCAGATGCGGCAACACAGCCGTGGAGTTTCTCGATAACAAACTGCATGTGCTATGCAAACCAACAAGTGGGAAATTCTGAGCCGCTGTCTTGGCCACCACCTCTGAGACATTGTTGGAGAAATACAGGGATGTATTCCAGGGCGAGGTCTCCAAAATGTTACCCCCCGTGGGTAAAATTAATGAACACATTTGGCTAAAGGATCCCCAGGACCTAAAAAACCAACCACCATACTCAACTCCGGAAGCATATAGGGAGAGGCTCGTGAATTGGAAAAAGGAAAAATTATGAGCCAGAGTTATCGTATGACCGGAAGTGCCTGGAGTGGCACCTATGTTTGTACAACCGAAGTCAAATGGAAGGATGCACCTCCTCGTAGACTTGAAATGTCGAAATGATAACACCATCATGGATTGTCCGTCCATGCCCAACCAACAGCAGATCCTGAACCATATTGGACAAGGAAAATTTGGGGTAAGATTGACCTAAGCGATGCATACTTCGAAACACAAGTGGACTAAGTGTAGCGGGGGCACCGCCGGAAAGATGGATCCCAAGGTTGCGACCGCACCGAACAACTTCAAACTTATCGCCACAAGTGCACACCAATGTAAGAGTAAAGTAAAGGGTAAAACTTAATATTGTTAAGCCTGATGCTTCACTCAATTAAGGTCTCAAGAGGATTGATTGTTGGAGTAGGAGAGTTCTCGCATAGACTTTCAGGTAGTTTTATCTTATGCCAGAAACTCCACCATCAGTTTACTCCAACTATTGGAGCACACCCTTCTGCACTAAGGGCAGTCGGACACCTCTCCGGGCACACCCTTCATGCATGCATGTGTTGACACAGTCTAGTCGGCGTTCAGCTTATGCGGTTATCGTTTCTGCGGTGCATTTCCATTTTGCCCACTAGAGTGAAAACCTCTGCGCATCAGCGTCTTGCCAGTGGGTAACAGTCAAGATGCCACATGAACTACACTATCAATGACACCTTTCCCATTTGCATTGATCTCTACTTGGCCACGGAAGCTACCGTGAGCATTTTATCTATCCACCATTTACGGTTCTGGGGCTTCCGGTGTGTTCCGCAGGGGATGGTGATGCGGATAGGGTCCAATGGGCGCTACCCATGACCACGACCTCTGACCAACCTTACCTGTGGTAGGTATCATGCTTGTAGTGTCTCTGCATGTCACTTTCAGAGCCTATGACGTTGGGGACACTTTTAGGCTTGATAAGTGTAAAACTCTCGCGGCCGCCCCCGCACCACTCAGGACTAACTTCAGGACCCCTACGGTTAACTCCCGTTAACTCCATCAGTTTTGGTCCGTTTTACTATGAACAACTTGGAGGAGATATTCCACCTAGCGCCCTATGCCTCCCTATAAAGTCCGCAAATAGCCTACGGTCGACCGGAGGGCAGCGACGTATACCGTGTTGCAAGCAGTTCTGCAAACCTTCCATTTTGCTAGACTGCACACAACTACGCAACCGTGCCCACATGACGTCCGATCCTTACGGTGGGGCCGGAGGGGTATGATAGGAACAATGTCTCCAATTTACAGCTTCTTTGGAGCTGCCTAGCTCGCCCAATAGCATCTCCCAGAACCCCAGATTCCAGTGTTAGGTGTGGCTGCGCATGACAAACATTGCGGTCATTTTTCCCGCACTCCCCGAGAGACTTCGTATTACAAGGTAGGGTAACTCAATACTTTGGGCAGGGTAACCTGATTCCGAGGGTAGAGTAACCTTGTCCAGCGGACAAAATAACTTTTCCCTGTTACCCTGTCTGTCCCGTTGCCGGCGATAGACATTGCTGACCTGTCTCCAGTTACCCGGCCTAGCCGAGCCACTGCTCCTTGAGAAGTCCCTAAGTACGCTGACACCTCTCCCAGGTGTACCCAGGTACATCTGTACCTGGCCAGCCAATTCTGTTCATTCTCAGAGCCCGGGCCATCGGGTCTCCATAGGTCAAGTACTCACTTGCTGGCCGGTCCCTACCAGTTCGCCTCCAGGCTACCTGGATAGATGCAGGTTCCGACTGCCATAGCTCATATGTGCTGGGTCATTACATCACTGCCCTCTTCTCTATGGTCCATCCTGGACCGTTAGCGCCATCTCTTATGTCCCCGACTTGATTCCCCCAAGACCCCATGCTCCCTGGGCTTGCACGGATATCTTTTGTGGAAACCCAGCATGGCCTGTAAGCCTGTCCCTTCTAGCATCTCATAGGGCTCCCATGAATTCCCCTCAGCCCCATAGCCTTCCCATGAAACCAGGTACTCGACGAAGCATGATGGAAACTTTGCCCTTGCTCCACCATACTATTGACTGTCCACAACAGCTTCGATAACGTAACCTGGCTCCTTATCCACAAGCTCCGGGGTAGGGACATTCTTGACCCTACCTGATCCCGGATCCTCACGGTACAATTCGCGCAATGTAACGTTGAAAACATGGTGGATGCTCCATCCCGTAGGCAGTGGGCGTTCGAAGGCTTGGTTACCCACGCAACATTTGACCAGGAAAGGTCCCAACATCCGCTGGACCAACCTCTCGATTGGACACTTGGTGTGGATGTTTTTCTGGTTCATCATCATGCGGTCCCCTTTCTTTGCTCGCCCAGCAGCCACACCCTCCCAGGTAGCATAGTCTGGTGATGGTAACCTTTTCTGGTCATGCCATTTCCGTTGCCTTTCCTGTGCCCGTTGAATCGTGTGTTGAATCTCCTGCCAGGTTCCTTCCTATTCCTTAACCAAGAGGTCACTGGCAGGGTGTATTCCTTGATTATCAGACACGACACTGGAGCGGTTTGTCCTGTGGTGAAACCTGTCGTTGATCTCCAAGGGTTACAACCTGCTGGATTCTGATGTCGAGGTGTTGTACGCTTACTCCGCAAGGGGTAACAGCAAAACCCAATCACCTTGTTCGTAGAAACAGTAACGACGCAAGTACGGCTCCCATGTCTAATTAACCCTCTCCGTTTGCCCATCAGTCTCAGGGTGGAATGCAGTCGAAACGTTTAGTTGCACTTACAACAAGTGCATTAGACTCATCTAGAACTTGGAGGTGAATCGGCTATCTCCATCGGAGATAATTGACTCTGGGACTCCTTGAAGGTGCCAAACTTCCTTCAGGAATATCAAGGCAAGCTCCATGATAGGTACCTCCCTGGTCAGGGGTATGAAATAGGCCATTGTCGGGAATCTGTCCACCATGACCCAGATCTTGGTATACACTTCGGACTCTGGCAGCGGAACAATGAAGTCCATTGAAATCGCTGTCCCCGGCCACTTAGGAACATCAATCGGTTCCTGCAGCGCGAACTTCTTCTGCCTGACGGACTTATTTCTTTGGCATGTATCACATGTTCCCACATGGTCTGTGATGTGCTCGTCCCTGTTTGGCCAATAGAAGTTACCCGTAACCCTGCCAATGGTTTTGAATGTCCCGAAGTGCCCAGCAATTCGGAAGTCATGCTCAGCCTCCATGATTGTCTTCCCCAGATTCTGGCCATTGGGAACATACCACCTGTTCTTGTACAGGAGAAAGCCCTTTTCCGTCGTGAAATGTCGGTCGACCCCTTTGTCACCGGCAGCCATTGCCTTCAGGACCCTTAAATATTCCCGGTCTTCCTTTATCGCTACCCGCAGCTGATTCAAAAAGGACGACTGCAGCCGAAACCCTTGGCACACCTGCAACACTGGTGGTTGCAAAATGTCCCATTCCCGGCTCCCAACCAAATATGCCAGGCGAAATAACGACTGTGGCGCAAAATCACTCCACCCTTCAGGGTGCTAGTCCCTATGCTGTGACAAAGTATCTGCCTTTTCATTCAACCGCCCTGTGCGGCAAACCACCTGGAAGTTAAATGGTTGCAGGAACTCAGCCCAGCGGTGCTGCCTACGGTAAAGGACCTTGGTACTATTAAAGTACTCCAGATTCGTATGATCCATATAGATCACTAACTGGTCCGTTACAGAGCATAGCAGATGATCCCATTCCTCGAATGCTGCCACGATGGCAATCATTTCCTTGTCATGAACACGATAATTAATCCCCGCGGGCTGAAACTTTCAACTGTGATAGACCATTGGATGACATCTCTCCTCTTCACAGAACTGGGAGAGGACGGCTCCTAATGCAAAGTCACTAGCGGCGGTTTCTAGCTGGGTTGGCCGTTTAGGGTTAAAATATGCTACGATAGGTTTGGACGTAAACGCCTCCTTCACATGGTTGAAGACCTGCTCACGCGCAGGTGCCCAGTCCCCTTGGACATTCTTCCTTGTCACGTCTGTCAGACGTTTCGCTATCGTGCTGGAACCATCTATGAACCGACGATAGAAGTTGGCAAAGCCCATAAAACTTTGAATGTCAATGGCGTACGTCGGAGGTGCCCAATCCCTGATTGTCTGCACCTTCTATGACAACATAGCGATTCCCATATCGGAGATCTTGTATCTGTGGAATTCTAGCCCCTGTTGGTGGAAACTGGACTTCTTCATACTTACACATAGTCTAGCTTTCCGCAATTTCTCCATCATACATCTCACTATTGCGATGTGCTCTTCCATAGCTTCGGAGTAGATCAGGATGTCATTCATGTATGCAATGACTCTTTCATCCATGAGACCCCAAAAGACCTCATTTATCCTGCTTTGGGAAGTTGCCTGGGCATTACACAACCCAAACGGCAGGACCATGTATTCATACAGTCCGTATCTGCAATGGAGGGCCGTCTTCTATTCCTCACCTTCTGCCATACTTAGAAGGTAGTAGCCGTTCTTCAAGTCCAACTTGGTGAACACAGCAGCTTTTCCTAACCTGTCTCGCAGTTCATTCATCAACGGTGGAGGATGCTTACTCTTCACCGCGATTTTGTTCAGCCCTCAGTGATCAATGACCCATCTTAATATACCATTTGGTTTTGGTATCAAGAGGTTAGGGGCTGCTGCTGAGGAACTGGATTGCTGTAGCTTTCCCGTTCGCAGCATGTCATGCGGATATTCCCGGAGTGCCCGAATCTCCTTTTGCGATAACAGATAGATAGGCGCAAACGGAGGTTCAGTTGCGGGTTGCAACTCGATCATATCGTCATACTTCGAGTCCTCCGGTAGTGCCTCAATTCATTCTTGACTGAAGATATCCCCATAGTCCTTATTGTCACGGAGTAGCTTAACCATAATATCGGCACCTTCCCCATCGGAGAATTGCACAATTCCCAATAGGTACAGCTTACGAGGGTCTTCGGCTAGTAACCCTTCATCGGTCATGAACACTAACCAGCCCTGCTCTGCCAGGCAGTTAGCCTTACAGAATTCTGAGCGCCAGGTTAGTGATCCTGTCTTCCAATCTATGTTGGGGTTATGGTTCTTCAACCAAGACATAGGTAGGTACCCCTCCACCTTAGTGTTGGGCAAATCCGCGACTTCCAAGTGCATCTCACTATGGTGGTCACCTATTCTCATCTCCAAGGACTTGGTATAGTCTAGCCCTGACCCAGGAATGTAATTTCCACTCACGTCGCTTATCGGCACGTGTACCTTTCGTCGTACACAAGGTGCCTGAGTCTGCTGAACCTATCGGTTAATAAGCACCGGCCTTGTAGCTCCACTATCGGGTAGCAGGGGCATTTCCGCGCTTACCTGTCTAGCTCCTATCTTCCAGTCTAACTTGACCTGCAGGTGGAGAGACTTGGTATGACAAGGCAAGTGTAACGCGGGCACCCCTTGGAAGATGGATCCCCTGGTTGCGACCGCACCGAACAACTTCAAACTTATTGCCAAAAGTTCACCCCAATGTAAGAGGAAAGAAAACCGTAAAACTTAATATCGTTAAGCCTGACGCTTCACTCAATGAAGGTCTCGAGAGGGTTGTTTGTGAGAGTAGGAGAGTTCTTGCCTAGACTTGCAGGTAGTTTTATCTTATGCCCGAAACTCACGCATCAGTTTACCCCAACCATTCAAGCAGACCCTTCTCCGCTAAGGGTGGTTCGACACGTCTCCTGTTACCCCCTTGGGGCATGCATGTGTCGACACAATCTAGGCAGCATTCACCTTATGCGGTTCTCGTTTCTGCGGTGCATTTCCATTTTGCCCACCATAGTGAAAACCTCTGTGGATCGGTGTCTTGCCAGCGGCTAACAGTCAAGACACCTCATGAACTAGACTATCCATAACACCCTTCCCATATTGATTGATCTCTACTTGACTCCGGAGGCTACCGTGGGCAGTTTATTTATTTACTATTTGCGGGTCTCGGGCTTCCAGTTTCTTCCGCAGGATATGGTAGTCCAGGACTGATCCAATGGGGGCTACCCATGACCACTACCTTCCATCTGCCTTACCTGTAGTAGGAATCATGCTTTTAGTGTCTCTGCACTTTAGTTTCAGAGCCTATAGCGTTGGGAGCACTTTCGGGCTTGGTAGGTGTAAAACTCTCCCAGTCGCCCTGGCACCACCCGCGACTACCCTCGGGACCCCCACGGTTAACACCCATTAACTCCGTCAGCTTTGGTCCCTTTTACTCCGAACAACTTGGAGGAGGTACTCCACCTTCCACCCTATCCCCCCTTGTATATCCTGCGAACCGCCCTCGGTCGACCGGACGGCAGCGACGTATACGGTGTTGCGCGCATGTCTGCAAAGATTCCTCTTTGCTAGGCTGCACACAACTACACACCCGTTTGCCCATGACGTTCGGGCCTCAAGGCGGGGCCGGAGGGGTATGATAGCAATGATCTCTCCAATTTGCAGCCTCATCGAACCTATGTAGCTCGCCCAATAGCATCCTCTGGAACCTAAGATGCCAGTATACTGTATGGCTTCGCATGACAAACATTCCAGTCAATTTTCCCGAACTCGCTGAGGGACTTCGTATTGAAAGGTAGGGTAACTCAGGACTTTGGGCAGGGTAACCCAAGTCCCAGGGAAGGGTAACCTGATCCCGAGGGTAGTGTAACCTTGTCCAGTGGCCAAGATAACCTCTCCCTGTCACCCTGTCTATCCCATCGCCTGCGCTAGGTATTTCAGACCTGTCTCCAGTTAACTGGCCTAGCTGAGCAACTGCCACGTCAGATGTCCCTAAGTATGCTAACACCGCTCCCCGGTGTATCCTGGTACCTAAGTCCCTGACCAGCCAATTGTGTTCATTCTCAGAACCCGGGCCATCCGGTCTCAGTATGCCAAGTACTTACTTGCCTGCTGGTTCCTACCAGTTCGCCTCCTGGGTACCTGTATAGGTGTAGGTTCCGTCTGCCATAGCGCATGTATGCTGGGTCGTTACAGCAAGTTGTTGCGCCTTTGCCTCTTTGCTTGTCTTGGTGACTTAGTCATCTTGGCTTAGTAATTCCTTTTAGTCTCTTGCCTTTCGACACAAGAGCGGCCACAATGGGTCGGCAAACGTTAAGGGATTGGGATTCGTCTTTTATCAATAACCAGGGTGTTTACTATCATGCCAGCATGATTTCGGGTGCTAAACCCTCCTCAGGCAAACTTGAAAATAGCACAGTTTATGGGATCAAGTCCAGCCCTAACCAATTCCGCTTGTACTAAACATAACAATTTTCGCCCGGGTAGGTAGAAGTCCGCTGTCTGACCCGTTGCCGGTGAAGGAGCCATGCTTCTCCAATGTCAAGCGTCTCCTCTAGCAGGACCTCACCCCGCTTTAACCGTAATAATGTCCTCTTACTTGCCCATGCAGCTAAGGAAATCCTGAAAGAAATACACATAACTAGAACAAAGGAAATCATGAGAAACCGAACAAAGGACAGATAGCCCACCCCTCTGCGCACTGCCCACAACATCTACCTGCCCACACCACCTGTGTGTAGTTAGTATCAGGGTCGTTAATGCGCTAGAAGGGTACTTACCTATCTCCGCAGCCACCTCCATGGCTCATGTGCAGCTATCTCTCAGGGGTCTATGGCTACAGGTTAATAAGGTTACACCTTAAACAGAATGGGTTCTTACCTATTCCGATCCGTCAGTATCAACCTCCACGATCTGAGGTGATACCTGATGGACTTCAAGTATCTTGGACAAGGAAGCTGAAGGGGGCGCTTCAAGGAGCTTTAGTCACTTGTCCGTCCTAGTGGGCTCGCTTACTAGGGCTGACTGTTTCAACCCAGGAGCCTGTTTGGATGAACTAACGACCAGGTCCGTCACGGTACACTTTCTCCAAAAGCGACCTGTTTGACCGCACTTGGTGCGCTGGTTGTGCTTCCTCCAACGTTCGGTCAAAGTTGACGGGATTTCCTTATGCGCTATTGCACACTCAGAAGCCGCTGGCTTTGCTTGTTTCCTAGCGTTGAAATTGGTAGGTTTGGTAGACATCTGGTTCTGTCTGCCCAAACCTTTTTCCTGCTTCTTGAACCTGCCCGATGTCGAGGATCCATCCTCCTTCTTAACAGTGGGTTGAGAGTGGGGGGCTGGGTGGATAACATGGTTGATGAACCGGTTGTTGTCCTCAAGAGTGTGCGCGACCTTCTGCTGAAGATCAAGGTACTCGTTCAGGTCGGTCAAATGTGGCTCCTGAACTGCCCACGCATTCCGAACCTCTTGTGTTATGCCTGATCGACCCTTGTCTCGTACATGTACTGGACCTGCATAGCTAAGCTTATACATATAATCAATTATCTTATCTAGGTACTCATCGGTATGATGGGGCTTCATCACAAGCTCTCGCCCCCCGAGAAGGGATCGATCCCACTCAGCCTGCTCTCCGCCAAAAGTTCATTCCGGCCGTTTTCGGAACCGTTTCCATGTCCATAAGGGGTTGCTGTCTTTGACAGGGATGCCCGCGTGCTTGGTGGCTTCCTTGTTAATGTGCCCATGCAACCCTAGATACCATGCCCGGGCGGAGTCTTCAAGAAGGGGGATCACAAGTTTACCTTATCCATGTCGGTTAACTTGCAATCCGTAAAGTATTCAAATTTGACCTCTACCAAGGTCAAGAAGCTCGTGAGGTCTGTAACTTTGCCCTTAAATGGAGGGATACCACTCAGCTTCTCTGGCTTCTTCTGCCGGTGTCTTGGTGTTGGCCTATAAGGTGGACCAGTACCCCTCAGGGCTCTTGCCAGCCTCTTGGCCAGGCAATCCCACCGTCATTTCCTCTCGTTGCTTCAGTGATGCTTGTGAGCACCAAGGAAGGGGGTCAAATCCGCGAGAGAATCTCCATCGCCAGCATTATCTGAGGTGTCATGGTCAGAGTCCCTGGAGCCCCGCCTGCTCCCGCCGTACCACCTCCGGTTGGTACATTTCTATCCCCACTACCTCCGGTATTCCCACCTTGGGATTCCCAGTGTATATGGTACCCATCAAACCATTCCTCCTGGCCATCCTGGTTACCATCCTTCGGGGGGTTAGCCCGTGATGGTCCAGTTGCTGGTGGTGGAACAGGGCGTCACCCAGTCTCAGGGGTTCGGTTGGGTGCTGTCTGTGTTATCCGCAGAAAAGACTGCAACTCTGGACAACTCCAGGGTTGCATCGGGAGGACAGCGTGCCTCCATGACCCACAGTACCCACATGTTGGTCGTCTATCTCCTTCTGTCTGCCTCCTTCTATGCCTCACCGGGGTCCGTGGTCCCTTCCTACACCCATAGGAGTGGTAATGAATCCACCCCGTCCGGGTCTCTTCCAACTTACAGCCAGACAGACGGAATTCATCTTGCTTGTCCGCATCGCCACTTGTGATGGTAGGGAGATTGGCGGGAAGACTTGGCATCGCTGGTGCTGTGGGGATAACTGGTCCCGAAGGAACCCCACGAGCAGGGGTTCCTGGCTCGCGGATAGGGGTCCCTTGTGATGCAGCCTCCGGTGCTGGCTCATGGTGGCACCATACCCCGTCAGAGAAACCGGGTGACGCGGCACGTATCGACCGGAATCCCCGAAGTGCAAATGCCGGGGGTAGGATAGGAGCGGGAGGAGACGGGTCAGAACTAGAGACTGGTAGGAGAACTGGTAGAGGAGTGGGTCTTGAGGCGATGATGGGGGGTACAGGACTTGCAGCTGACGGTGTTGCAGGGAAAATGTTAGGAGCAGGGGTCGGACAAGGAGTTGGGTCAGGCGTATCTCCAGCCGTGATACCTGTAGGTTTGGACATCCTTTTTCATACTCACAGTCTATCAGTTGGCCTGACCGTTGGGCTCCCCAAAGGACTACGGGCGATTGAGGGAGGGACGGACAGGGAGCCTGTCGATGCCCTTGAGAATGAGGAAGTAGAACAGCAGCCGTCACCTTGCAAGCTGTCCAACATGCGTATACCGATTGGGCTCACGGATGCCCTAAATTGGTCGTCTCTGGCTCTCATGGCCAATTCCATGCCGAAGTTCTTGGGCTTGGTATGGACGCGTGGGAGTGGGGGCGCAGCCTCTAATATCAGTACATCATTGGCAGCATCAATACTATGCCCTCCTTCGAAAGCCTTTTCCAATGCTGACATCCGAGTCCTCAATGCTTGCTGATCCCTTATCATCCACAGGTATGCCTCCTGCTGCACTTGCATCTATTCCACCGCCGCCGTAGTAGTCTTTTTCTGGAAGACCCCCTGCTGCTAGGTTTTCCAGTTCCTTAGTACCCGATTCGCTACCACAATCGACTTGGATACCTCCCGGATAATGTATGGGTTGGCAAACCCATGTGAGAAATCGCTAAATGGGACCCCTTGGGGTGGTGGAGGGGTCATGTTCTGGACAATAGTTGGGTCTTGGAAAAATGAGAGCGCCGCAGCGTGAGGGTCTGTAATCATGAGGACAAGGCATTCACTGGGTAATTGAATAGGGGCAGCCTCCAGAAGCAACTGATGACCATCAAAGTCAATGCCGGGAACATGCGCAAAAACCGGCGTGCGAAACATGGTGCCAGCATGTTGGTCAAGATCAAGGTCTCAATCCGAGTTGGATTCCATTCGGGATCAAAGTTCGGTACTAGCCATTGTGCTTTCCACCCTGGGCTACTTGTTCTAGACAAGGTTACCAGTATTCACGCAAGGTCCATGCCGGAGGGGGAAAAACGATTAATCAGGAGATGAGTTAAGCGCGGAGCTGGCTTAACGATAAACTGTAATGGTGGCACCCCTCGGAAGATGGATCCCATGGTTGCGACCAGACCGAACAACTTCAAACTTATTGCCACAAGTTCACACCAATGTAAGAGTAAAGTAAACGGTAAAACTTAATATCATCAAACCTGATCCTTCACTCAATTAAGGTCTCAGGAGGATTGCTTGTTGGAGTAGGAGAGTTCTTGCATAGACTTTCAGGTAGTTTTATCTTCGGCCAGAAACTCTACTATCAGTTTACTTCAACCATTCGGGCACACCCTTCTCCGCTAAGGGCAGTCCGACACGTCTCCGGGCACACCCTGTGTGCCTGTATGTGTCAACTGACTCTAGTCGGCGTTCACCTTATGTCGTTATCGTTTCTGCGGTACATTTCCATTTTGCCCGCTGCAGTGAAACCTTCTACATATCGGTGTCTTGCTAGTGGCTAACAGTCAAGACCCTGCATGAACTAGACTATCTATGACACCTTTCCCATTTTCATTGATCTCTACTTGGCCCTGGAAGCTACCGTGAGCGTTTTATCTATCTACCATTTATGGTCCTTGGGCTTCCGGTGTCTTCCGCAGGGGAAAGTGATTTGGAAGGGGTCCAATGGGCACTACCCATGACCACTACCTCGGACCCATCTTACCTGTGGTAGGAATCATGCTTATAGTGTCTCCGCACGTCCCTTTCAGAGCCTCTGACGTTGGGGACACTTACAGGCTTGGTAGGTGTAAAACCCTCGCGGCCGCCCCGGTACCACCCAGGACTACCTTCGCGACCCCTACAGTTAACTCCCGTTAACTCCGTCAGTTTTGGTCCGTCTTACTCTGAACAACATAGAGGAGGTACTCCACCTTCCGCCCTATGCCCCCTTATATATCGGGCCAACAGCCTGTGGTCGACCGGACCGCAGGGACCTATACGGTGTTGTAAGCAGGTCTCCAAACCTTGCACTATGCTAGACTGCACACAACTACACAACCGCTTGCCCATGACATCTGGGCCGTAAGGCCGGGCCGGAGGGGTATGATAGGAATAATGTCTCCAATTTACAGCTTCCTCTGAGCTGCCTAGCTCGCCCAATAGCATCTCCCAGAACCCCAAATTCTAGTATTATACGTGGCTTCGCGTAACAAACATTCCGGTCGTTTTTGCCGAACTTGCCGAGAGACTTCCTATTGAAAGGTAGGGTAACTCAGGACTTTGCGCAGGGTAACCCAAGCCCGATGGCAGGGTAACCTGATCCCGTGGGTAGGGTAACCTTGTACAGTGGACAAGATAACTTTTCCCTGTTACCCTGTCTATCCCATCACCAGTGATAGACATTTCTGACTTGTCTACAGTTACCCGGCCTAGCTGCGTAGCTCCCCCTTCAGAAGTCGCTAAGTATGCTGACACCTCTCCCAGGCGTACCCAGGTACTTCCATACCTGGCTAGCCTATTCTGTTTATTCTCAGAGCCTGGGCTATCGGGTCTCTGTAGGTCAAGTACTCACTTGCCAGCCAGTCCCTACCAGTTCGCCCCCAGGCTACCTGTATAGGTGCAGGTTCTGACTGCCATAGCCCATGTGAGCTGGGTCGTTACACTAAGACAATTGTAAGTTCAACTCGTTCAAAACTCCGTTTAGAGGGTTTGTCAACCAGGTGATGCTACAAGGAGATGTAAACACACCAGCAATCTTCTAAGCAACAATGGAAGACCTCCTAAGCGAATTCCTACATCATTTCGTAGGGGTATACATTGATGATATTGCCATATTCTCGGATACATTAGACGAACATGAAAGGGACATACGCCAGGTATGTGACCAGCTCAGGGGAGCAAAATCCTATGCAAGCAAGCAGAAATCAGTACTATTCATGGACAAGCTAGAAGTACTGGAACACCTAGTGGATAAAGAAGGAATGCATGCTTTACCCGAGAAGATATCGTCTATTGCATGTCGGAAGACACCGCAAATCAAAGAGAAATTGCAATGCTTTCCGGAAATAGGGAATTATGTAACCCAGTTCCTCTCACACCACACCACCCTAATAGCACCATTAAGAGACCTAACGGGAAATGCCGAGTTCGTTTGGATAACAGCACTTCAAACTGTATTTGCAATAGTCAAGAAGCGGATTGTCTACCGCCAAGTTATGTGGCCATTAGACATACGAAGTAAAGAACCAATCTTGTTAGTCGCCAAGGCCTCAGGTTTGGGAATAGGAGCATGGGTAGGACAGGGACCCACATATGAGATGCCTCAACTAGCGGCATTGCACAGCCGGAAGTTCATCAATGCACAGACGAATTATGGATCAACTGATAAAGAGGCTCTAGCTGTAACGACCCAGCATAGGTGAGCTATGGCAGCCGGAACCTACACCCATACAGGTAGCCCGGAGGCGAACTGGTAGGAACCGGCAGGCAAGTGAGTACTTGACCTACGGAGACCCGATAGCCCGGGCTCCGAGATGAGCAGACTTAGTGGACACAAGTATTTAGGTACATGGCTACGCCCAAGGTTGGTGTCAGCGTACTTAGGGACCTATGAAGGGCCAATACACAGCTAGGCTGGGTAACTAGAGAAAGGCCGAGTGTGTCTATCCCCGGAAGAGGGATAGATAGGGTAACAGGAGAAAATCCACTTGTCCACCGGACAAGATTACCCTACCCACAGAACAGGGTTACCCTGCCTTGAGGCTTGGATTACCCTGTTCAAGGACCTGAGTTACCCTACCTGCCAATACGAAGTCCCTCGGGGAGTTTGGGAAAAATGACTGGAATGTTTGTCACACGAAGCCATGCATAATACTGGAATCTGGGGTTCCGGGAGATGCTATTGGGCGAGCTACGCAGCTACGAAGAAGCTGTAAATTGAAGACATTATTCCTATCATGCCCCTCCGGCCCCGCCTTGAGGCCCGGACGTCATGGGCAAACGGTTATGTAGTTGTGTGCAGTCTAGCAAAGGAGGATCTTTGGAGACCCGCTTGCAACACCGTATACGTTGCTGCCGTCCGGTCGACCGTAAGCTGTTCGCAGGATATATAAGGGGGCATAGGGTGGAAGGTGGAGTACCTCCTCCAAGTTGTTCGGAGTAAAACGGACCAAAACTGACGGAGTTAACGGGAGTTAACCGTGGGGGTCCCGAAGGTAGTCCCGGGTGGTGCCGGGACGACTGGGAACGTTTTGCACCTACCACGCCCAAGGATGTCCCCAACGCCATAGGCTCTGAGAGGGAAGTGCAGAGACACTAAAAGCATGATTCCTACCGCAGGTAAGGTGTATCCGAGGTAGTGGTCGTGGGTAGCGCCCATTGGATCACTCCTGGACCACCGTACCCTGCGGAAGACACCGGAAGCCCGAGACTCGTAAATAGTAGATAGATAAACCGCTCACGGTAGCTTCCGGCGTCAAGAAGAAATCAACGCGCATGGGAAGGGTGTCATAGATAGTCTAGTTCAGCAAGGGGTCTTGACAGTTAGCCACTGGCAAGTCCCCGATGCGCAGAGGTTTTCACTCCGGCGGGCAGAATGGAAATGCGCCGCAGAAACGATATGCACATATGGTGAACGCCGACTAGAGCGGGTCGACACATACATGCCCGAAGGGGGTGTCAGGAGACGTGTCGGACCGCCCTTAGCGGAGAAGGGTGTGCTCGAACCGTTGGAGTAAACTGATGGGGGAGTTTCTGGCATAAGATAAAACTACCTGAAAGTCTATGCGAGAACTCTCCTACTCCCACAATCAATCCTCTCGAGACCTTAATTGAGTGAAGCGTCAGGCTTAACGATATTAAGTTTTACCGTCTACTTTACTCTTACATTTGTGTGAACTTTTGGCGATAAGTTTGAAGTTGTTTGGTGCGGTCGCCACCTTGGGATCCATCTTCCTAGGGGTGCCCCCGTTACACTAGCAATAGTGGAGGTGCTTAACCGGTTCCACAATATGCTAATAGCATGTACCTTCACAATAGTAACAGACCACCAACCACTAACGCATCTACGAAGTGCAAACACCCTGGGTAGAAAGCAAGTTAGCTGGCTCAGTGCCTTGGGAAAATATGGTGCGAAGATAGTCTATCGACGAGGAAGTGCGAACCATTGATCTGATGCCTTTTTGCAAATGTACGAGCAAAGAGAAGACTTGAACCCATTCTATGTCCACGATTATAGAAAGAAAGTTGATGACACCGTGGACAATATAATCTACGAACCAGAATCAAATACGATGGAACCCATACAAGACATGTCCTCTACTTCCTCTCCTTACGCATATACTAAGTATCCGGATGAGGCCCCTGTGCCCCCTGAGAGCCTACGCTCAATCACTATGGAGAATGATTCAGATGACAAGTGCATCTTACGAAGCACGCCATTCGTGGAACTCCAACATAGCAAACTCCACAACTCCTATTGTTACATGGACCATTGCCCATATTACCAAACTGACATCAAGTTTACCAATAACCATCCCGGGTGGCGAAGCAAGCTGACCCCTCGACCTCCTGGTGAAGGACCGAGCCCCCCAAGAGCAGAACCTGACCCATGCTCTCTGTAATCTCCCATGATTGGTGACCGGGAGTGGCAGCAAACAATTGGCGGTAGACCGAATAGTGTTGGGGAAGGGCCATCCATACTCATTCAGCCAATGCCCACATCTCTCATGATCCCTATAATAAGGAACCCACAAGCCGCGGTATTCTGAATGCCAGGGCCAGACAGCCCACCCGCGATTAAAGGAGCAAAACAGATAGAAACGGTAGCAATGAGACAATTGTCTTAGTGGTGTCTCCAACGATGGAGGAATATCCGCACGGACTATACGATGTTTTGGAAGACAAGGTGGAGGATGACCAACGCGAAGCGACTAGAGGAAGCATGATAGAAGAGGAATAGGACACCAGACAAACAGTCAATGAAATGATTGGGGCATTCCGAGCACGCATGGTGGCAGCAGACTGGAAGGAACTGATAGGGAAAAACGTCCATGAAAAGGTAGACTCGGAAGGAGATCTGTCCTCCTACGTGGTCGCAAATGGAATGCCGTGTGCAAAAACACAATACGCGGAAGACTGCCTGGATATTCCGGAAGGCCCTGCATTCGGGAATACTACACTAAGCGAGTACGTCATAGCCAAAATCCACAACAAAGACCCTCACAGCACTGAACAGAACTTGCAGTACGCTACTGAGTACCTATTCTGGCCGGAAATGGGCAAGGATTTCACAGGATATGTGGCCCAATGCCACATCTGCCAGACGAACAAAGAGTCTACAAAGTTCCTGGAAGGAAAGGCCGAAACAATTGTCCTACTATCTGAGATTTTCGAATCGATAGCCATTCAATTTGCGGAACTATTCATAAATTCATGGGGATATGACATGATCCTAGTGGCTATCGATAGGTTTTCGGGAGTTACGTGGCTCATACCAACAAACTAGGAAGTTACAGCAATAACAAGCGGTGAACTGCTACGCAACAGGATTCCTTAGGTCCCATGGTTATCCAACAACAGTAGTAAGCAATGTGGACCCAAGATTCGAGTTACATGTTTGGAGGCAGTAGTGTCGATTGGTAGGAATTGGACACATCAAAACAGTACCAGGACACCATGAGACAAACTGACAGGACGAAAGAAAACTTCAGGAATTGAAAATGTCTCTTCCAAACCTAGGCAATGTAAGACATAACAATTGGTTTGATGCGATACTGGAAAAGGCAGAATAGTTAAATGCAGGATGATCCAAAACTCTTAGTATGTCATCATGCAAAGCAGTTTATAGAAAAAATTACCTGCCACTCCCTGCAGTAAATTGCTAGAACTCCACAGTACCACCAGCCAATAAATTGTTAAAGAGGCACCAAGCGATCCAGAATACTTCATTAAATGCTATCCAACCAGTGTGATTTAGGAGTACAAGAACGGCAGCAACATGACATAGACACCACATACTAATTGGGAAAGGTAATGAGTTCTTGGTTTACAGAAACTTGTTCGCAACCCAGTCAGAACGAAGTAAGGAATTTCAACCTCACTCGCGAGCACCATTTCAGATCGTTTGGCGATGATGACCATATGGAAAATTACAAAGTGGAAATGGATGGGAGAATGTACAGGAACCCAGAAGTGATATTCCATCCATCCACTGTGTAAAGATACCTCCCTAACAACAATGCAATATTGCTGGGAAGAAGCCATGCAAAGCCACCCCCAATTGTGATTAATGAAACGCCAGAGTAGGAAGTGGATACTATATGAGACCATTGAAGGCAGTATGATCGCGACCGGTTCCTAGTGAAATTGGTGGGATACCCACAAATGGAAAACAACTAGGAACCCGTCGAAGCATTGGAAAACGCAATAGAATTAGTAAACGAATGGTGGGCAGATAACAAACCACAGGACAAGCTACCCCCTATGATAAACCATGTGATAGTGGTGTGGAGCCCAACTGTGATAGAAATCCAACATCTCCGCCCCGATACAAATGATGGTATCTGAGACAGTATCTGGTCGGCCCATTCAGAAAGCGATTTTGAAAGCTGCGAAGATGAGAATCGGGTAATTGAAGATGAAGCTGCATACTTGGCATGGCTAGCTGGAGCCAAGTACTGGGAATAACAAAGGAAGAAAACACATACCATCCAATAGCCTTACAATGTCAAACTATGAGCAAGTGCCTTGGAGACTGCACCATTAGCTAATGGGACTATTGGTGAACAGTGATATTATCCCTAGACAATACCTTACACACACATTATTCATACACATTTGTGACAAATACCTCGAAATAACAACTCATTCAACAGGGTGGATGTGGGTAGAAACACGGTCCAACAAATTCTGCTTCGGTAGTGGTTGCTACCTGAGTACGGACAAATATGATATGTATGTGGAGTCGGAAGAAGATGACATTAAATACCACCCACCTTCCCCGGAACATCTAAGCAAGACCGACACAGAGACTTAAATACCACCCACCTTCCCGCAAGCATATGGGAAATATTCACTACGTTGCCCACAACCGAAAAACCACTTACTCTGCTATAAGGAAAACTCAAGAATGTCGATCTACAAAGAAGTCTACGTGAGAGCATGTCACCAAATCGTTGGACAGCTACTATACCATGGAACCATTCCACTAAGTGTATACTAGAAGATATTCTATGTCGACTACGGGGTGGAATATGGATGAATTGATATCGAGACGGAGGATTGAGAGGACTGGACAGTCTGAGACTGGGTTGATTTACCATACTACTGGGAATCAGGTTGCTTTGTATGGAAGTTGCCCTGTCAGGAGTGTTGGGAACGATGGTTGGAGGGTGTACAATGGATGTTGCAGGATGATATAAAAATATTGCAGGATAGCGGTAACAAGGAGGATGGGTCCCATGGAGACCTTCCGGAAAATGGCGGATTTACCGACTATTAGGATTTCATTAGGTTCTTTTGTTTGGTGAAATTGTTATTTTGTTTTGAGAGTATAACTAGTGCGGGTACTAGGTTAGTGTTTATGTTTGGTTTCACAGTATCGTTTGATACTTGTATTGTTTTGTGTCCTATCAGTTGATACACAGAATGTTTTGGAATATCGCTCATACTGGATACAGGCGATATGTGGGATTTAAAGAGCGCTAATTTCTGCAATGGAAACAGCAGACTTTGACTAATAGTATTCTAAGTATACTTGGTGGAATGTTTACCCCTTTGTTTCTCTATTACACCCTTTGAAGCCTTTTTTAGTTACTAGCGCTCGCTTCCTGTTGACCAAGAAAGTATCTGCTCCTATTGTACTGCTACATGACTAGGACCCTGTCCCCACACGTTATATACTTGCTTGGCCATGAGACTGCTGATTGTATAGGTTCCTCCACATGTGACTTCTGTTCAGTTAGGATATATATATACTCTCTGGTACCCTTGCGAGTGTCCAGATAACTGGCTCTGTTAGCATCACTATAGAATAATGGGTATAGGTCTTTGGTGCTAAAGGGACGGAGTCTTAATCCAAGACTACCGGTTTTGCTGATATCGCCAAGTAGGTGTTTAGTGGCTATTATATGACTGGCTGTTGGTGCATTGTTGAACCTGCTCAGTGCTCCCACTGCATGTGCAATATCCGCTCAGGTACATAGTATAAGGCATATCAGACTACCGATCATGCTCTCGTATTCTACTTCATCCATCTCACTTTCTGGCGTGGTAGTACTTGCGGTATCTTGTGTGACGACCCAGCATACGTGAGCTATGGCAGCCGGAACCTACACCCATACAGGTAGCCCGGAGGCGAACTGGTAGGAACCGGCAGGCAAGTGAGTACTTGACCTATGGAGACCCGATGGCCCGGGCTCCAAGATGAGCAGACTTAGTGGACACAAGTATTTAGGTACATGGCTACGCCCAAGGTTGGTGTCAGCGT
>PYWC01000082.1:666162-771785 GCA_003182015.1 Tuber magnatum | reverse complement strand
GTCTACTTTACTCTTACATTTGTGTGAACTTTTGGCGATAAGTTTGAAGTTGTTTGGTGCGGTCGCAACCTTGGGATCCATCTTCCTAGGGGTGCCCCCGTTACATCTTGCAACTTGGTTCCTGGCTTTAGTGGAGTGGATACAGGATGTGCCCTTGTGAGATTAAAGCACTTGAGTATTTTATGAACATAGGCAGATTGGCAGAGGGTGATTTGACCTAGTTTGCGAACAATTTCGATGCTGAGAAAATAGTGAGCCTTTCCCAGATCCATGACTGGGAACTGTTTTGCAAGCTGACCTTTAGCTTCATCTACTATTTCCCTTAGTTTAATCTACAGAATATCATCTACCCAAACCAGTGCCCAGCAACAGTTCTCACTATCGTCTCTCACATATACTATATGATCCTCCTTACTTCTCCTAAACCTGCATGTGCCAACCAAGTGCTTGTCCCACTCTTGATTCCAAATCCTCCCAGACTGCTTCAATCCATATAGCTCTTTTAGCAATTTGCCGACCTTCCTACTGGTAGTACTGCCAGAACTTTGCTTTCCCATACCCAGACCCTCCAGGATATCCATATGTATCTGCTCCTCCAACTTTCCTAACAGATATGCGGTCTTGATATCGGTCTGATCAATCGTATAACCCCGGGCAGTAGCAAGGCTGAGGATTATGCGCAGACAGGTGAGTCTGACTACTAGGGCAAAGATTTCCAGGTAATCAATTCCATAGCACTGAGTGAATTCTTGTGCTACCGGATGGGCCTTATATCTCACCACTTCTCCTCCAGCTCCTGGCTTCACCCTGAATACCAATTGGCACTTTACAGGTACTTAACCAGTTGGCAAATCAACAATCTTCCAGGTCTGGTTATTGGTAATTGATTTCAGCTCTTCGACTACTATGGCATTCCATTCTGGTACCATGGTTGAGTTGCATCTTTCAGTATAGCTGGAGGGCTCTTTTGGGTCTAGTGATTTGGTAGCGAGAAACGCGTCATGGTAGAATTGAGTAGAGATAAACTTCCCAGTATTTGCTCTGCGAGGTCTGGAAGAGGGTAGGGTTGTAGTGGCAGGACTATTGCTAGGTCTGAGAATTTTGGATCTTTCTTGTGAATATGGGGTTGCTGGTAGTAGCTCCTTTGGTTCAACCTCTGGTTCTTCTTCAACAGCTTCTGGCAGGACTTCTGGCAGAGCTTCTCCTTTCCTGGGTCCTGTATACCAGCTGATACGTTAAGTTCATAATCTTTCACTTCTGATTCTGAGCTATACTCAAGTACTTCTCCAACCTCCATCACAGCTTTTTCTACTGCTCTGGCCTTCTCGGTATTCTTAATAACTCTTATATCTCGTAGAACTTAAACTTTTCTTCTACCCTGAACTTGATACTTCTTTGTCTCTTTATATCCAACCACTCGGCATGTCTCCCCATTCTCCTCCCATTTGCTTTGCCTGGCTTCTGGTATATGATGGAAGACGCGGGCACCGAAAAGAATAAGGTAGGACAGATTAGGGTGTTGGCCAGTCCACAGCTAGTAAGGAGTAGAGGTTTTGCTACTAGTTGGACTTCAGTTTTTCATGTATATGGTGGTGTGGATAGCTTCAGCCTATAGCTTATCAGGCAATTTGCTATCAATGATGATTGCCTTGGGTCGACCTATGAGAGTACGATTTGCCCTCTCCGTAACTCCGTTCTGTACTTGTGAGTATAGAGTAGTCTTCTCTTGTGAAATTCCACACTGTCGAAGACACTTAGCAAACTGCTATCTTGTATACTCTCCACCATTATCACTCCTCAAAACCTTGATTCCTACCCTATGATAATTCCCAACCAATATCTTGTATTCCCTGAATTTAGAAAATGTCTTGTACTTCTGATAGAGAGTGTAGACCATTGTATATCTGGGATGGTCATCGGTGAACAAGAGGATAGAGCGAGTTCCTCCAAGTGAAGCAGTTTGCATAGGTCCAGCAATATCAGTATAAATGAGTTCCAGTGGAGCCTTGTTGGTACGTATTGAGGGCAAATGATTCAGAGTGCGAGTTTGTTTTACTGAAATACAACCAACACAGGTAGGATTAGTGTGACTTTCATCAATAGCCATTTCTGAATAACTGTGGGTGAGTTGTTTGGTATTATCAAAGCTGATATGTCCAAGGTAGCAATGCTAGTCCATGAGGGTTCCATGTTTAGCAGTTGGTGTGACCAGCTTTGCAATTGCTTCAGCTGGCTTGGCTTTGACTTGTGTGATCCCAGAGTCTGTTTCGAGGATGTAGGCATTCTGCTTGAGTCTGGCTATGCCGAATAGCTTTTTCCCCTGCTTAGTACTAGCTGCATTTTGAGTAAAGCTAACCAGTCCGCCGGCTGCCTGAATACAGTTGATAGATACCAGACCACTACTACCCATCTCTGGAACATACAAAACTCTGTTCAATACCACTAGATTTTTAACATCCTTAATATCAAGACTCAATAGCAGATCACCCTCTCCCTTAGCCTGCATAGTAGTTCAATTTGCAATATAGATCGAGGTATAAATAGGGGCCATGGTTGGGAACCAGGAGGGATTGGAGGTTACATGGTAAGTGGCACTGGAATCTAATGCCCATTTGAACTGCGACACTTTGGCCAACTTTTCATCTATTGTAGTTCATGGTTGGGGTGATCTCCCACTCTCAGCACTGGCTCTATTGCCACTCTCTGCACCAGAAATTCCTTCTCAGAGACCCTCTCTTTCCCGACCAAACCTTCTATTCCCCCTAGTCCACTGCTTTGCTGGATACCTATTTGCCCAGTGGCTTTTCTGTTTGCAGAAAAACGCTACTGTTTTTACTAGTACACTGCCCTTTACACTTCTGTTTATCTAACCTACCTCTTGCACCTTTTCCCAGTCTACCATTGAAAGCATTTGTGGCCTCCAGCCCACTACCAGTATCCTTTGTCAACGGTTGGTGCTCCAGTATCAGCTGGGCATATATGGCATCGTACTTGGTCTTGTCATAACTGCTATTGTAGCAGATGGAGGTGTGGAAAGGTGGTAGGATAAGGGTGATTTCAATAGTAGAAGGTACTTCTTATCCTTCTCATCTTGTACTTTACCAGCAGCAGCTAATAGATGGAACAGTTTCTCATGATTGGAAATATAGTGAACAAGGTTATTATCATGATACTCTACCTTAGACAGCTCCTTGTGTAGGAACCAGATCGTAGCTTGATACTTCCCAGTATAGTGCTTTTCTAGTTTTTTCCACAGTACTTGCAGGTCTCACTCCTCTGCATACAACTCGCAATGCGCACTATCTAGCCGCCTACCCAGCGTATCCCAGGCCTTGGAAGCCTTCCACTCCCATAGAGTTTGGGCATCACTGCTTTTCTCAGGACATTTAGTCTTATCGGAGACAATTGGTCAATACCCCTTCTCAAGGAGAATGTCAACCACAGGGAGTCTCCACTCAGGATGGATCCCTGCTTTAGATATTGCCTTGATGCTGAGCGATGGGGGGACATTCAACTCCTGACCAGTTTTTGACATCGGGACCATGACAGGCAAGAAAGATTCTGTGTAACCAAGTATAGTGATTGAATGGGATGCGGATATCGTACTTGCAATGACTTCAGTAGAGCGAACGAAGCAAACAAGAAATACTGGCAACTGGACACACAATAGAATCAATCTGGGCTCATAAACTTGTGAACACAGAGCAGTGGAATACCATGGGTGGTGAAACTAATGAGGGATAGGTGGTAAAAGAAAATGAAATGCTAAGCGCTTACTCATGATTGCACAACTAAAGGGAGTGAAAACACATCTTTTTACTCTACTCACAATTGTGAACATCAACTAACAGTAAAGACAGGAGTATACATCAACTATAAAACAATTATATCCTCCTATCCAGGTGTGTCTCTCACTCCCTTCACAAACTCTAAAGTGAACGAAGGAAAGATAGAGTTCCACTGCCCATAACCTCCAGAGATTGCTGTCCCGCATTACGCATAGCCATATATGAGCCTTCCATGCAACTGCCCACAATCCTTCCATATGGCCAGCAGTGATCCTTATGTATGTTCTCATCGAAGTGCCTTCTTGAAAAAACATCATAGTGCCTCCTCCCATGCCTGGCGCTAAAATGCACTCCTAGACATTCCCAGAGCCAAAACACGCTCCTTGAAAATAGAACAAAAAACTATTCTGTGAGCGTGGAGAGCAGTATCACATGATTTCCAACTGTATAGAACTTTGCAGAAATCACCAGTGGTTCAACATTGAACAATACCACTTAGGATATGCTATTAGGCTCTTACCTTGGTCAGCCTTCCTGCAGATATAGTGTAATGCTACCACGGAGGGTATGAATTACACAGATGCTGAGGCCCGATTAGCAGAACCCAAACAAGTTTTTGGGGACCCCAACTAGATCACTAAGACAGGAAGAAGCATAAGGGATCTTGCTCAGAAGAACCACATGTTCATGAAATACCTGGCTGACTTCCAATGTCTGGCCGTTGATAGCAACTGGAATGACACCGCTAAGTGTCGTGCCCTATACATGGGCTTCAGCTCTTAACTAAAAGATGCCTGACTACCATTGTAGAGTCTGCGAAGACCTTGACCCTGTACGCGAACATGTGGAAGAAGTTGAACAACAATATTCAGGCCTACATAGTGGTCAAGAATGATTCCTCCTCCTTCTCTTGGCATACCCCTGCTGCCTCACAACCTCGATCCACTACCCTCACTCCAGTGACCACCACCACTACAGGTACAGCTTCTGGCCCTAAGGACCTCTACTCAGGATGGTGAACATTGACTGATACCCAGAGAGATTACTGGATAAGGAGAGTCCTATGCCTCAGTTGTAGAGGGCACTGACATATGCTTAGGCTATGCCTGAACAAGAGATCTCAGCGCATAATAGCTACCAGTACCACACCCTTTAACCCTTCCATGGTCCCTGAGAATACCTGCCCTTAGTCTGAGCAGTTGGAAAACCAGTCATCCATGTGCAGAATATGGCACTAGCATGTGATATGTTAAGTCTTTTCCAAGTTTATCTATATCTCCTTTGGCTTTCGATCAAATGGAAAACAGAATTGAAGATAACCACTTGCTGATCACCTGTGATATCATAGACTACCAAAATGTAATCCCTTCACACACCTTCATTGACTTTGGAGCAACTAGATATACATTTATAAATAAAAGCTGTGCGCAGCGCCACTATCTTGCCTTGTTTGAACTGAAAGAAACCATCCAACCAGCAGTGATGGAGTGAAGGCCAATCACCTCTGATGCAATTACCCATCCAACCCATATTGAGCTAAAGGTAAATGAGCACCTTGAAGCCCTACCGGCCTTCACCAGCAAATTCGATGGATACCTCTTGACTCTCAGTATCCCCTGGTTGTAACGATGTAATATAACAATGCGGTTTGTTAGGAATACTGTCACTTTTAAATCAAATTACTATCTCAAGAACTGAAGGTCTGATCTAAGCAGTATCCAAGGAGTGGAAGAAGACAACCCCCATTTTCTCAAAGCCTATGGTGTTGAGTAGGTCTTAGACCACAAGGTACTCAAAGAACAAGAAGTCAGAGACATAGTCCCACCAGAATACCATGACTTTATGCCCCTGTTCTTAGTGAAAGAATAGAACCAGTATCAACCACACTGAGTAGATGACTACACCATTCCCCTGTTGCCAGGCTTTAAACCCTCTTTTGGGCTGCTATATAAGCTGCTCCCCCCAGAGCTTCAAGTCTTGTAGGGTTGGCTCGATAAGAATCTCAAGAACGACTTCATTGACCCTTCTACCTCAACGGCATCTTCCCCTATCCTGTTTATCAAAAACAAGGATAGCTCACTACAATTATATGTAGACTATCAGGCACTACACATAAGGCCAATTAATAAGGTTGAACCACTACCCCTCCTGATGCAAATGGTCATACAGGTCTCAAAGGTAAAGATTTTCACCAAGCTGGTGGTCCGAGGAGTGTGTAGCCTGATATGCATGATGAAAGGGGAAGAATAGAAAACAGCTTTCTGAATCCGATATAGTCTCTATAAGTTCAAGGTTATACCATTTGGCCTAACTAATATACCTGTCACCTTTCTAGTATACATTAACTAGACCCTGTACCCCAGCCAAGATTACTCCAGTAGCGTCTACCTGGAAGATATCGTCATCTATAGCATGATCAAAGAAGGGCATGTTGAACATATCTACGCAGTCCTAAAAGACCTAGCTGATGCCAAGTTAGAGGTTAAACCTTAGAAATGTGAGCTCTATCTGAGCCAAGTTGCGTACCTCAGGTTCATTATTACTACACAAGAGATCTGAATGGAGAATGCTCAGATGGAAACTGCCATTGTCTGGCCTGTACCCGAATGTGTCTGGGACGTGTGTACCTCCTTGGGATTTGGAAACTCCTATCAACATTTTATCAATTCTTATTCTCAACTTGCCTGACCCCTTACAGCCCTCATCAGGATGGATCAGCCTTTTGTCTGGACTTTAGAATGTCAGCCTTCCTTTGAGAAGCTCAAAACAGCCTTCACCACTGCCCCTGTTCTAGCCTATTTAGATTTCTACACGGAAGTAATTATCACCACAGATGCCTGTAACTTTGTATTCACAGGTATTATATCGCAATATGACAAGAAAGGAGTACTCACCCCTAGAGCTTTCTACTCTTGAAAGTATACCCTGGCCAAATGCAATTATGACATCTGCAACAAGGAGCTCAAAATGGTAGTCTACGGTTTCGGGGAGTGGAGACGGTACTTTATCAGTTACAAAGTGACAATCTCGGTGGGCCACTCTAACCTGAAACTCTTTACGAACAAACATCTCATGAACTACAAAGAAGTCCAGCAGTCTGAGTTCCTTATGCAATACGATTATACCATCATGTACTGGCCACGAAAATTCAATAGAAAAGTGGATACCATGACCAGAATGCAAGAGCCAACTGGTGAAGAATAGGGGCAGCAAAGAGAACATCAGACACTAAGGGTGTTGAAGGTCTATACTGTGGGTTTGTTGGTGAACATCACACTCCACATGGGAGTATTACTCATGGAAAACCTTTGGTATGAGGTACATGATACTAACCAAACTCCCAAGCAGATCCTACAAGCTTTGGACCAAGGACACTGCCACTACTATCTTGTGACTCTCTGTGGGTGCTAGAGCGATGGAGACTGACTGCTGTTCTGTGACTGTCTATATGTCATATACAAGACAAACTGGTATAGTGCGATGAGCATGTCAAGCAATCATTGGCAAAAAGATCAACTCTTTGATCTTAGTATCTGCTGCAGTATTTTGAGAATGAGATAATTTCTACCAATACGATGCAGCTACAAAACACTAAATTACACTACCACTGAAGGTTGCTGATAGAGGGATTTTTGTGGGATCATCAAAAGAGGATTCTAGGCTATCCCAGTAAGATAGAATGAAATAATTTTATCAGCTAGTTGTGGAGAAAAAAGCATACAAAGATCCCTCAGCTGCACCAAATGATAGAAGCCCACTGGGGGGTTGCTTGGCTACTCCAATAGTGGTCTCCAGCTGCTATACTACTAGTAAGACTGAGAGGCAAGTCGGTCGGTATGGGAATGTGAAAGAAATCCAGGAGAGAGAATGAGGCCCAAGAGGTGATCATTTATTTGCACCCAGAGGCATGACAAGATAGAGCTGGCAGAGCACCTACCATGTCAAAGATTAACCATGAGTATCAAGTTGCCTCATCAGCGTAGGTGTAATAAGGAGAACATGTCCTGTGGGTTGACATGAAAGGATGATCAATTTGTTAGAAATTGTAAGATGCTCCTCGGTATGCTGGCACAATAGTTTGTCGTTTGATCAATTATTGGTTTGTTTCTGGCAACATGTTTTTGGCTCTGGGCATGTTCTGATGTGTTTAGCCTTCAGGCATGTGTTTTGGCTTTTTGGTGGTATGTATGACAGCTTTTTTAGCAGGAATTTAGAATGCAGTAATCCCCAGATGTATGGAAGTGCAGAAGGCCTGCGAGAAAGGCCAGACAGAATGAATAGAAAGGTCTGAAGGCTATGGGATGGGCCACAAAGTTGGATGCCCAGAGAGTATAGATAATGAGAGTTTGTTCCCCCCCCCCAACAGCTTTGGAGTTCACAAAGAGAGTGGGCAACACATGAATGGGAGGATAAGTTTGTTGTGTTGTTAATATATATTCCTGTCCTTACCATTAGTTGATTTAACAGTGAGTAAAGAGAAGACAAGAGTTTTCACCTACTTTAGTTGTGCGATCATGAGTTGGTGAGTAAGCAGTTGGCTTTTTGTTTTGTTTCACAGCCTGTTGCTCATTTGTTTCAATCATCAGATTTTTGGGTTTGCCACTGCTTTGTGTTCACAGGAACCCAACTTTATTAATAAGTCAGCTATCTGAGCTAATCATTTTGTATAGCGAGAATGAACCAGTAGCTATTTGTCATAGTGGAAAGGGTTGAGTGAGTATGAAGGGAGCAGATGTAGTGGAGAGAGGAATGGGAACACCTTTCCCAACATCTGGAGAATTTGGAGCCAAGCAGAGTAAATGTTTTCAGTCTCTATGAAGTTCGCATGCAGGAAACAAGGGAAATACCACAGGAGTAGATGGTCTGAGAACGCCAAGACATGGAATATAAACATTGTGGTGGCTCCCACACTTTTACAGACATTATCAGCTATAGAGAACAGATCTTATTAATACATTCATTATACAATACAACTTTTCTACCTTTATTTATTCCAAGTATAGTGAGTCTTCCTAGCCCTTACTCCATCCAGGTACCGGACCCTAGTCAGAACTCGCTTGTCCTCAGAGTCGGCTACTATGTAACCCTATATTGACAAGTCTTCCACACTACTGAGGCCTCCAACCACTTTCTCAAATGAGCCTGGAGGACTATGAGAATATTTGTATCTAAGTTATTTGAACTTGTGATAGTGAAGTAGACATAGTGAACAAGATATATGTCTAAAACTCATAGATTAATCTAAACTTGCATGATCTATCTTACTGAAGGGGAAATACACCCTTATTTATACCCCTCTATAGTTACATGAACACTGCCTCATATCGGGGAAGTCTATAGAACCTGCTAGAATCTTCCAGTATAACAACAGGTTATGTGATTGTGTTATATGACTAACACAATCATACAAGTGAATAGGAATTGGATAATGTGATTTTGAACACTTCTTCTATGCTTCCATTCCCAGCCCAGTAGAAAACCTTTCCAATACCACCCACATGAATACCTCTATGCACATATCTACTAAATTGTCCTCTGTTTGAACTGCATTCACATCTATTTTCCTGGCTTCATGTAACTCTCTAGTATAGTATTGCTGGACATGGATGTTCTTTGTTCAGTCAGAAATGCTGATGTTCTTAGTAAGCTTAATGGCTATAGTATTGTTGCAATATGGGATCGGCATAGTGCTAATACCCATGAGGGGTGTTCCTCGGTTCTACCAGACACTTCGTTGAGCCACGAATGTCAGCATGACCTATTCAGTTTGTGTTGTAGATGTTGCTTTGGTTTTCTGTTTCTTTGATCGCCATATTACAGTGTTTCTGCATACTTGAACAATCAGACTAGCAACAAATTTTCTGTCTTCTAGGTTCGAGGCCAACAAAGCATTACTCAAGATCTTCAATGGCTGTTTTTTGTTGTCTTGGTTGTATTGTAATCCTTTGGTCTTTTATTCCGCAAAGATACTGAAGTACCCTTTTAGTAGCTGTGATGTGTGAAATTGTTGGCTTTGAGAAGAACTGGCTAAGGAAAGCAGATACATGCACAATGTCAGGTCCTGTGGCAACAGTAGTATACATCAGTGACCCAATAATAGACTGGCATTAGGGTTATTCGTATAGTTGATCATTATCTTTTGCCTTAACTAGTGTGGTACAGACTTCAATAAGTGTGGCGACTGGTTTGGCTTTACTCAAATTAAACTATTTCAGGATTTTAGTTACGTATTGTCTCCGGTAGATTTTGATGTGGTCTTTGATGATTTTTATTTGCATGCCTAGTAGTGGAGATGCTTGTCCCAAGTCTGTACATTGAAAGTGAGATTGTATTTTGTTGGTGTATACATCAATTAGTAAGCGTTTCCTGGCTAGGAGTATATTGTCAACGTATATACAATGGAAGGGATTTTTTGAGATAAGAATACATGGGTCGAAGTCGGATACTTTAAGGTTCATACTTTTGCGGGTTTTCGTTAGTTATTGGTAATATGGTTATGGAGACTGTTTAAGTTCATAGATAGACTTTTTAAGTTTCTAGACCTTTTCTGGTTCCTGATATCATTCGGGGAGTTCCAGGAAAGTTTCCATATCCATATTACCATAGCAAAAGGGATTTTTGATATCAATTTGTCAACGTTTGTAACTCCGTTTGACAGCTATTCCTAGCAGGAGTTATAGAGATTCTAATTGAGCTCCTGGGATATAGAATTCATCGTAACCTTGACCTGGGCTTGGTTGAATCCTTTAGCGCAGTATCGTGCTTTTCGTCATTTAATAGAACGATCTTTCTTGACCTTGGCCTCAGAAACCCATCATTCTGTTAATGCCTTTTTTCCACTCAACTTTTTCACTTCCATGTCTACTTCTTGGTTCCGCAAAACTTGCATCTCCTCTTCCATCATATGCTGTTATTCCTTCTTTTCCTGCAATTCTATAGCTTCCTTATATGTAGTGGGGTCAGGTATATGATATATATGGCCAACAACCATACATTTTTGAAGATTGTCTTTGTTCCTCAACTGTCCTTCCATGTCTTCTTTTTTCTTGGTGAAGCTGAGTCTCAACCTTGGTTAAGCCTTCTAGTTGCTGGTTCTATTTGTTCTCTTTTAGTTGTCTCTTAAGAGATTGTATCTTTCTCCCTGCGTTGAGACCATTTTCGTTTCTAGCCTTTTCAGTAGGAATTTGTTCACTGGTAGAGCAATGAGGCTTTGTTGGTACCAAGAGAGGAGGGACTGGTAGAGGTATAGGTGTTTCATGGAATTCACCTGGCATGAGAGTTTCAGGAGGAGATTCTGGTATTTGCTTTTTTGATGGGATGGATGTCTCTTTCTCACGAGTGTGTTCTGATTGTTCATACTGCTGTATATCTTCTTTTTGTTCCCATTCTATTGTTCATGGAAGATACTCAAACGATAGCGCATTTGTCTTTCCAAACTTCACAACCCTTGCTTCGATCACTTCGTGCCATTTAGGTATTTAAATATAGTAAATTGTTGGACTGGAAGTGTAACCAACTAGGTGATCTTCTTCTGCTATCTGGTCCAACTTTCTGCGTTTCTCAGCTGCGATATGTACTATGACATTGGTAAACCAGGGATATAGATGACTAATCATGGATCTTATTTCATATAGTGACTTGAATGGTGTTTTTCTTATGGATGAATCCCATCAATAGTGGTAGAGGTAAGCTGCTGTAGAATAGGTTTTATCGCATAATAATCTTCATTCAGGTGGTATCGTGTATTGTACCACTGTCGTAAGTGTACAATTTAACCTTTCTGCTACTCTATTCCATTCAGTTCTGTAGGCCCCTGATGTTCTGTGGATAATGCCTTTTGTGTTTAAGAACTCAGACACTTTCCAGTTAAGGTATTCAGTTCCTTGGTCACTATGTAGTCACTTGACTCATTTTCAGAATTGTGTTTGCACCAATTCTTGGAAGTGCTGGATAGTACTTTCTGCTCTGTCCTTGATTTTTAGAAGGTATATTCAATATTACCTAGTATAATCATATATAAACATGATGTAATAGAGATTTTTTCCCAGCATTGGTGTGGACATTTGACCACCAAGATCAGAATACACTTTGTTGAAAGCAGACTTGGTTTCAATACCCTTGGACTTTAGTTTTATATACATTGTCTTATTCCTATTGCATATTGTATAGTGAAAGTCGAGTGGAGGCGCAATAGGGGTAGCATTCTTGTAACAATCCTTGCTCATAGCAAGATGTCCCAGGGCTTTGTGCCATTCTTCGCAAACAGAAACGAAAGACTTCTCATTACTGATTCTAATATACAACAACCTACTTCATTTACCTGCAACCATGAACTTCCTCCTCTCCTTTTCAAACATCCTTCTTCCATTTTCTCCCATAACTCTTATACCAACCTTGCTCAATGATGATTTAGATACCAACGAGTATCGTAATTAGAGTACATACAGTACTAATTTGAGAATAACTTTACGTTTAGATCCATCCTGCAGACAGACATGGAGGTAAGCATCTCCTGATCCTGTTGGCTGGTGAATTCTGCTGTCTACTGTTGCACTCTTTTTGAAGGAAGGTATAAGGTATTGCAAGTCACCTGAGTTGAGCGAGATATGGTTGGAAGCTCTGGAGTTACATAAATATTCTGTTGTGACTTTCTCAGTTGTTGTAGTATGGACACCCTTTTCCTCCTTTTATTCTTTGGCTTTTGCTATTGGAACTGTAGCAGTGGCATCAGTAATGCCAGCAGTATTTAGTTTATTATACTATTTCTTCTTTTTGGCTTTCTCCTAGGAGAGACCTCAATATCTATTAGTATTATGGGTATGGGTTTTCCCACCTCTTGCTGCACATCAGGTGCAATGCATCCATTTCTTGTATGATACTGACAGTACCTTTTCTTACTCCTTGCTTTCTCCTTTCTCAGTTGCCCTACCTAAAAGGTTATCCTACAAATCCCTGTATCTGGTTGTCTTTCATGTGCACAAGTCATCATATAGATTAGGATACAATTCATTATTGGATAGTACGGAGATAATACCCGTGACTTCTTCAGCTTGTACCGAGTCTTGCATTGCAGTTGGAAATTCGTCGCTAGTGTTATCATCACATGATGATGCTCAACAGTACTGGGCTAGCGGGTGCTGTGTAGTTTCAAGCTTTGTGATGTGGTTGGAGATGAATCAGGTGTGGACAAGTTTAATTTTCCTAATAGCTACAAGTAGCATCATATTGGTGGCAGGGGTTTCTTTGTGGAATTAGGATTTGAATACTTGTCCGACCTCTATTAATGTATTATTGGAGAAGCTATTAGCATAGTAGATAGACTTTACAGCTTTGTAGAGGTAGAATCTGGCTTTAGTGTCCTTCGTTTTCCATCCAATGACCTTTGTGGTATCTGCAGATACCCTGATCATTCACATTTCAGACTTTGTTTCCATTCTCAGCGGTACCTCACATAGTCCAAGAACTTCAAAGGCAACTAACTAGGCCTGAGCCCATGTCTAGTAGTTCACCTGTCATTGTAGTTTTGGCTAGTGGGTTACAGGGAGCTTGAAAATGGATTTGGTATCAGTTGACACATTTGATTTATCATGGTATATATTTGCTTACCATCACTCCTGATCATGTGGTTTGTAGAAGAGGTCGCTTTCATTGAGACCAGAACTGTCAACAGTTTATCTCACCTAAATACCTGATTGCATCATGGAGTAGCTCTTCATAGCATGCGGTAGAGCAGGAAGGGGAGCAGATAATCAGGTGACTGAGGGCAGCTTTCATTGCAGTGGGGACATGTCTACCAGTCTAGTGCATCAAAGTACTGAATGGCCAGGGTGGCTTGGCTGAGGGTGGTGTTTGAGAGGAGGATGAACAGTATATGCTCGCTTACAGTGCACTTATCACCTTATAGTATATGATTTTCAGATTTGTGGAAGATCTCACAAACTGGACCTCATAACCTTAGAAGATTTGTATCTAGATATCTTGCACTTGTGATAGTGGAGCAGATGTAGTAAACAAGATATATCTCTAAGACTTATAGGTGAATTCAAGCTTGTGTGATCTATATAACCGAAGAGAAAATGCACCCATAATAATGCCCCTCTATGGTTATGCAAATACTGCCTCATACCAGGGAAATCGAGAGAATGTTCAAGAATCTCCTGGCGTACTAACAGGTCATATGATTAGTTGACAGGACTAAGACAATCACACCACTGAGTAGGAATCAGATAATATAATTTTGAATAGAAAGTCTGTCCAACATCCTGCAATATTTATTACAACTTCACCTAGCCAAAAACCCTGACACATGACTGATCAAATTTGATCTCAGCATAAGGGAAGCCAGGAAGGATGAACACATTACCTTCTAATTCATTAATGATGGGATTAAGTAGACCCTCAAGGGAGTTATATTCATAGAGAAGAAGGATGGGGTGTTGCAACCAAGAATTGATGAAGGATCAGGTAATTTTGGTAATACCAATATGTTAAGTGCAGGAAGACAGCAATAACTGATAAGTGTATAGGGACTGGGTCAAGATGGCCCATACCTACTACTACTAGCACTGCTAGGGCCCAGCGATAATATTCCACTGTTATGACTAGGTATAATGCCTACACCAAGAGTCCCTCAGAGATTTCCACAGTAACAGGGTACTGCTTGGAAGACAGATCTGCAGCTTGCGAGTGCACTGAACAACTTCAAACTTATTGCATAAAGTTCACAGCAATATAAGAGTAAAGTAAGCAGTAAAACTTAATCTTATTAAGCCTCACCCTTCACTGAATTAAGGTCTCAACAGGATTGATTGTTGGAGTAGAAGAGTTCTCGTATCGACTTGCAAGTGGTTGTATCTTATGCCAGGAACTCCCCCATCAGTTTATTCTAACTATTCGAGTGCACCCTTCCCTGCTAAGGGTGGTCCACCGTGTTGTCTGGCACACACTTCAGGCATGCATGTGTTGACATACTCTAGTCGGTGTTCACCTCATGCAGTTATCATTTCTGCGACGCATCTCCATTTAACCCACTGGAGTAAAAACCTCTTCCCAGCAGTACCTAGCCAATAGGCAATGGTCGGGACATCTGGTGAAATGCACCATCTATGACGGCCTTTGCATATGCATTAATCTCTACTCAACCCTGGAAGGTTCCGTGAATGACTTATCTGTCCAGTATTTACGATTCTGGGACTTCTGGTGTCTTCCTGTAGACATAGTGGTACTGTAGTGCTCCAATTGTTGCTACCCATGACTACACTCTCGGATCCACCTTTCCTGCAGTAGGAACTATGCTTTTAGTGTCTCTGCATTTCCCTTACAGAGCATCTAGGGTTGGGGACATATCTGGGCTTCGTAGGTATAGAACGCTCCTGATTACCAAGGCACCACCCGGGACTACCTTTGGGACCCCCACGGTTAACTCCCATTAACCCTACCAGCTTTGGTCTGTTTTACCCTGAACAACCTGGAGGAGGTACTTCACCTTCCATCCTATGCCCCCTTCTATTTCCAGGGAACAGCTTGCAGTCGCCTCAATGGCAGCGATGTATACAGTGCTACAAGCAGGGCAGCAAAGATTCCCTTTGACTAGACTGCGTGCAACTACAAAACCGTTTGCCCATGACATCTGGGCCTCCTGGCGGGGCTGGAGGGGTATGATAGGAATAATGTTTACAATTTGCGGCTTTTTTGGAGCTGTGTACCTCACCCAATAGCATCTCTCGGAACCCAGGGATTCCAGAATTATATATGATTTCATTTGACAAATGTTACACTCATTTTTCCCAAACTCCCTCAGGGACTTCGTGTTGAAAGGTAGGGTAACTCAGGACTTTGGGCAGCGTAACCTGAGCCCCATGGCAGGGTAACCTGATCCTGAAAGTAGGGTAACCATGTCTGGCATACAGGGCGACTTTACCCTGTTACCCTGTTTACCGCCTGGCCGGAGATAGACTCTTTTTACCTTACTCCAGTTACCCGGCCTTGCTGAGTAACTCTCCCTCCAGAGGTCCGTGAGTACACGAACACCACTCTTGGATGTAGTGAAGTGCCTCACTACCATGTCTACCATTTCTGTTGATATCGGAGCCTGGGCCATCAGGTCTCCGTAGGTCAAGTACTTACTTGCCCGCTGGTTCCTACCAGATCCCCTCATGGCTGTCTGTATGGGTGCAGGATCAGCCTCCCATACCTCATGTATACTGGATCGTTACAGCCGCTACCTAGAGGCCTGACACAGTTTGTACACAAAAGGTAAAGTAGTCAATAACCGCACTGCAGTACCACAACCCCTGTAGGTACCACTACCATGTGTGCCTTCACTGTATCCCTTGGCATACTGCGTGGTCAATTGGACCAGAGTATGACCCAAACCTGGAGCAACCAGATGCTTGCTTGTCAGACAGTGTCAGATGTTGGAAAAGAAATTGCAGAAGGTCTTGCACCACAAAGAGAATGCCTACCCCAGGATGAAATGCCGTCAGGAGATGAGTTGGCAATCTGGCAAAATAGAAAGGAGAAAACACAAAGGACGGGAGGTCGCTGGTATCATCAGGTTTAAGGGAGTCATCAAAGAGGCCTTCGGTCACATGCAGGAGTGATCACGACAATAAGTAGTAATAAGCAGAAAACCGTACCTGGACCTGGGACTTACTATTCTAGAATTGGTGAGTAGAGATCAAGAGCTCTACCCAGGACTGGATAAACTCCTGAAGCAGTGAAAGGAGGAATGACCACTTCTGGGAACCCAAAACCTGCCCCCAATGATAGAGGTGCAGATGATTGATCTGAACCTGACAAAGCAGCTAAGGGACATGCAGCAAAGCATGATCTGGATATGTACCTAGTGGGCAAAGGACGTGGTCCTGCTAGTACAACCAGCCTCAGGCTTATATCTTAGGAGATCAACCCATGATGGAAAAACAGAAAGAGGACAGTTAGGGCTATTGTAACAAGGAAAGGGAGAGGGGCTTGCAGAGAGGGAGAGCTGACTGGAGGAAATGGATCAGGGCCTAGAAGAAAGTATAGTACCCCCAATTGTTGACAGAGTATCAGGTAACCCCTATCTGGGGGATAACAGGTGGGATGATAGTGGAAAAGGACCCGACTGCTGCCTAGGTGCCATGCCTGTAGGAAAGCCAGGTCGGCAGAGGACAGATAAGAAAGAGGAGGAACATGAGATGATACTGCAGCTCGCCAAAGAATTGGCTGGGCAGACTGCACTACATCAAAAGACACCAGAAGACTCTCCTTTCATGTAAGAAGTAAGATTCAATCCGGACATCAAGATATAGCTATATGCACACCCGGACTACTTTAGCTGAAGTCCTAAGTGGTGGATCAAGGATAAAGATAGGGTCATTTATACATGGGGAAGAATAAAGGGTACCGATATGACCACTTTCAGCAACTGGTATAGGAAGTACATGGAAGGGCTTGAAGGATATACAGCATACCCTGAATTACTGACATGGAAGTGGTATAGGCATGAGATAGTGGTACAATTCTCCGTGATTAATAAGGACAAGAAAGGTTTGACATAGATGGGAAGAGTCTAGTACAGGAGGGACATTAATAAGTATCTCCTTCAGATGGAAAACATAAACAAAAAGGCCCAGCTTCAGTGGATGGCATGGAGGAAGATGGACAAGGACTGACTATCTAGGGCAATACTGGGATAGCTATCTCATAAATGTTACAATACCAATACCAAATGGTTGTAGCACATCGGTGCAGTAGGAAACTAGGAGGAGCCTTTCCTCAATAGCGGAACCCAATAACTAGACAACCCGTCTAGCTGGTCAGATTCTTCTAGCTCCCTGAAACAATGGCAGAAGGACCAAGAATGAGAGCTGACACAAGGAAAAGAGGTAGGACAACCTAGCAAGTTCCAGAGAAAGGCAGTGCCTGAGAACTTTAAGTTAGCATAATTTGCCCAAACCAATCAATAGACTATAGCCCCGGGGGTTAAGTATATAGACTGGAGGAAAGCACATGAAGGAAAACCCGAAAACCTGGTCGACAAATGCAGGAAAACAAAGGCTGCACCTGGTGCAGACTCACCAACCACAAGTGGGGAGCTTGTAGGAAGGGGGCCATTGTCATAGTGATAGGATACTGGAAAGCAGCACAGTTTGGGTCATGAAACATGGAGCTATGGCATACCGGACCAAGGCCAGCAGTGAACCAAGCCTATACACCACTAGTACCTAGACTTTAGAAGTTTGCAGACCAAGCAGGAGGATGGATCTGATGACAGGAAGCCCTGCTGAAAAACTACAGACTAGGTTCTTAGCCCAGGCAATACCCTATTTAAAAATATTAGTGCACCACAATCCCTGTAGTTTCAGTATAGACAGGGACAGAAGTATGAATGGGCATGAAATCCATGTAAAATAGAGAAGGTTAGCACATCTCAGGAGGACGCAATGAAGGATGCCTTTCAACCTGGACACAGGATGGCAAGACTTCACATTCCCCACTGGGTACAGAAGGCGCAAACTCAACATGGAAGAAGAGAGGACTGTTGCCAGGGGCAGCTCTGGGTGCTCCAACTCTTTCCTGCCAAACTTATGTGAGGGAAATGGATTGGGATAGTGCAAGACTACCTGGCGGGACTCTCCTGATCACCAGGATAGTACTACCAGCCACGGCGAGTGGGTAGGCTGCTGGATACTAGGCGAGACAAAGTACAGTATGCTCATCTTCAATCATACACATTAGGGGGAGTTGAACCCCTAAGGCTCGGTTAGAAAGGTCGCTCCCTCATCTATGTAGTGGTGGTATAGACTGGTATGACTAAACCGTGTTATTGAGGGGAAAGAGAGCAACAAATGAGATGCACACACATCTGGGACCTAGTTTGTCTGACCACGCATGAATGGCCAAAAGTGTGTGCAAACAATAACAAAGATGCAAGATTATTGAATGCGCGAAAGGAAAGTGTCGCTTAAATGAAGACAGGATAATCCAACAGGGGAAGCAACATGACAGACGACTCAAATCCCAACTTCAATACACTATAAGTACCCAAAAGATGCAGCATGGTTAAGAATACAAGGTGAATAAGTACCAATTGGTATTTTATCAGACTCAGGTTCACAGATCTCAGTCATATGAGACATGTTAGTTCAATGATAAGGACTAGCAACAATCGGACCAGAAGACCTAGCTAGCATAACAGGGTTCAATGGAGCACATGGCTAAAATGTGGAAAGAAGCTACAATGCCCCTGTAGTGCAGGGGATTGGGACTAACTGACAGGATTTCTAACTCACTTGCAAGGTCATGCGTGAGAGGATTTATAACCTGATGATACCTTATGGCTGGTCACATTGCTAACACTCCATATCATTCGGAGAAGATGCTAGGAGGTAGGCATTCTAGGCTGAATAATGCAGGGGACACCTAGAACTAGAGGATGGGGGAATTGGTATTGAGTGGGATGAGACCATGGTCTTGGACCCTGCAGCAAGATATGGGCCCAGATGGTGGGCCAGGGGGACCCGGAGGCAGTAGTCCTGAAGCCGGTCCCAAAACCCTACTCGAAGTATACTGATCTCTTCCTGCCACATGCAGTGGAACAACTCTCAAGTCATAAGACTTTTGATCAGGAGATCCAAAGTTGTAATAGGGTTGTCCCAAGAGAGATTCATCCCAAGGTTGTGACCACACCGAACAACTTCAAACTTATCACCAAAAGTCTACACAATTGTAAGAGTAAGGTAAACAGTAAAACTTAATATCATTAAGCCTGACTCTTCACTTAACTAAGGTCTCGAGAGGATTGATTTTTCGAGTACGATAGTTCTCACATAGACTTTCCAGTAGTTTCATGTTATGCAGGAAACTCCCATATCAGTTTACTCTAACTAGTCAGGCAGACCCTTCTCGGCTAAGGGTAGTCCGACATGTCTTCTAGCACACCCTTCTGGCATGCATGTGTCGACATGCTCTAGTTGGCATTCATCTCATCCAGTTATTGTTTCCACTGTGCATCTCCATTTTGCCCACTGGAATGAAAGCTTCCTTACAGCGGTGCCTTACCAGTAGATAACGGTCAAGACACCTGATAAACTGGACTATCTATGACACCCTTCCCATATGCATTGATCCCTACATGACCCTGGAAGCTACTGTGAGTGGTCCATCTATCTACTCTTTACAATTCTCATGCTTCTAGTCCCTTCCACAGGATACGGTGGTCCAGTAGTGATCCAATGGGAACCAGCCAT
Organism: Tuber magnatum; assembly: GCA_003182015.1. Lineage (NCBI taxonomy): Eukaryota > Fungi > Ascomycota > Pezizomycetes > Pezizales > Tuberaceae > Tuber > Tuber magnatum. The sequence continues at coordinate 751,762 of PYWC01000082.1, read as the reverse complement.
GACCACTGTCTTGGGTCCAACTTACCTGTAGAAGGAATCATGCTTTTCGTGTGTCTGCACTTACCTTGCAGAGCCTGTAATGGTGGTGGCGCGTTTGGGCTTGGTAGGTGTAAAACTCTCCTGGTCGCCCTGGCATCACCTGGGACTACGTTCAGGACCCCTACATTTAACCCCCCTTAACCCCATCAGTTTTAGTTCATTTTAGTATGAACAACTTGGTGGTTGTACTCCGCCTTCCATCCCATGCCCCCTGGTATATCCTGTGAATGGCTTACAGTTGACCGGACAGTAGCGACATATGCGGTGTTGGAATCAGCTCTGCAAAGATTCCCTTTTGCCAGACTGTACACAACTACACAACTGTTTGCCTATGTTGTCCGGGCCTTAAGGCGGGGCCAGAGGGGCATGATAGGAATAATGTCTCCAATTTACAGCTTTTTTGGAGCTGCATAGCTCGCCCAATCGCATCTCCCAGAACCCCAAATTCTAGTAACATGTATGGCTTCATGTGACAAGCCTTCCAGTCATTTTTCCCGTACTCCCTGAGGGACTTCATATTGAAAGGTAGGTTAACCCAGGACCTTAGACTGTGTAACCAGAGCCACATGGCAGGGTAACCTGATCCTGGGAGTAGGATAACCATGTTCGGTGTACAGGGTGACCTGACCCTGTCACCCTATCTATTCTGCCGCTGGAGATTGACACATTTTACCTTCCTCTAGTTACCCGGCCTAGCCGAGTGGCCACCTGTTCAGCAGTCACTAAGTATGCTGACATCACTCCTGGGTGTGGTCAAGTACCCAAGTACCTTGTTGACCATTTCTGTTCATATTGGAGCCAGGGCCATCAGGTCCCCGCAGGTCTAGTACTTACTTGCACGCTGGTTCCTACCAGTCCGCCACCTAGCTGTCCATATAGGTGTAAGTCCAGGCTGCCATAGCTGTTGTATGCTGGGTCATTACATTACCCTCCTCTTCTCTACAGTCTGTCCTGGACCTCTAGGCTCGTTTCTTATTTCCATGACTCAATTTCCTTATAACCCTATGGTCCCTGGGCCTGGATGGACATCTTTGGTGGAAATCTAGAATGGCCTGTAACCCTTTCCCTTCTATCATCGTATAAAGCTCCCACGCATTCCCCATAGCTCTATAGCATTCTCATGAAACTAGGTACTAGACAAAGCGCGATGGAAACTTTGCCTTTGCTCCACTATACCGGTGACTGTCTACTACTGCTGTGATAATGTAACTTGGCATGCGGTCCATGCGTTCTAGGGTAGGGATCTCCTTGACCCTACCTGATCCCAGATCCTCGCAATTGCGTTCCAACAATGTGATATTAAAAACTGTGTGCATGCCCTATCTGGCAGGCAATTGGAGTTCTTATACTTGAGTAACTATCCAGCTTTTGACCACAATGGGGTCAAACATCCAGTAGTCCAGCTTTGTCATCCAATGCTTGCTGGACTTGTTCTTCTAGTTCAAAATCCTACAGTCTGCTTTCCTCGCCCAGCTAGAGACCACATCTTCCCAGAAAACATAGCCCGGAGATGGCAACCTTTTCTCGTCCTGCCATTTCTGTTGCCTATCACATGCCTGATGACTTGCTTCTGAAATCTCTTACCACGTTCCTTCCCATTACTTAACAAAGAGCGCACTCCTAGGGTTTATCCCTTCGTTATAACACACTACACCATACTGGTTTGTCTGTAGGATAAACCCGTAGGTGATCGCAAAGAAGACAACGCGGTAGATTGCTATCTCCAGGTATTATATGTACAGTCCGCAAGTGGTAGTAGGGAAACTCAATCATCCTATTGGTAGGAACAGTGGCTATGCAAGTGCCGCTGCAGTGTTTGATTAATCCTGTCAGTTTGCCCATTAGTCTTACGATGCAATGCAGTCAAAGTGTTTAGTTTCACTGGCAAAAGGTGTGTAACCGGTACGGGTTACTAGGGTTTTATGTTTGGTTTCACAGTATCGTTTGATACTTGTATTGTTTCGTGTGCTATCGGTTGATACACACATTGTTTTATGTTTGGTTTCACAGTATCGTTTGATACTTGTATTGTTTCGTGTGCTATCGGTTGATACACACATTGTTTTATGTTTGGTTTCACAGTATCGTTTGATACTTGTATTGTTTTGTGTGCTATCAGTTGATACACACATTGTTTTGCAATATCGCTCATACTGGAGATAAGCGATATGCTGTATTTAAAGACCGCTGATTCCCGCGATGGAAACAGCAGACTTCGACAGATAGTATTCTTAAATATACTTGGTTGAACGGTTACTTCTTTGATCTCCTATTACACCCCGTTCGAAGCCTCCTTTAGCAAGCAGCGCTCGCTTCGTGTTGACCACGAAGCCATCTGCTCCTATCGTACCGCTACGTGACTAGGGCCCAGCCTGATCACATTACAAGGTGCATCAGACTCATTCAGAACTTCCATGTGAATCGGCTATCTCTGTTGCAGATGAGCAACCCTAGGAGTCCATGAAGGTGCTAAACTTCCTTCATTAATATCAGGGTAAGCTCCTTGATCGGTACCTCAGTTGTCAGGTGTATGAAGTGTGCCATTTGCGAAAATCTCTCCACAATGACCCACATGTTGTTATACCATTCAGACTGCAGCAGCGCTACACAGAAGTCCATCGAGATCAGTGTTCAAAACCACATAGGAAAGTCAATCGGTTCACACAGACCACACTTCTGGGGCCTGATAGACTTATTGCTTTGGCACGCATCACATGTTCACATCTAGCATGTGATGTGCTCATCCATCTCAGGACAATAGAAGTTAGCCCTAACCGTGCCAATAGTTTTGTCAGTCCCAAAGTGTCCTGCCAATCAGGAGTCATGTTCCACGTCCATGATTGTCTGCTTCAGATTTGCACACTTAGGGATGTACCACCTCTTCTAGTACCACAGCCGGGCCTTTTCGATTGTAAAATTTAGGTCGACTTCGTTGTTACCAGCCATCGTTGCCTTTAGGATTCTTAAGTATTCCCGGTCCTGTCTTATCGCTTCCCGCAGTTGATCCAAAAAGGAAGACTGTAGCCAAAATTCTTGGCATACTTGCCACACCTGTGGGTGCAAGAGGTCCCGTTCCTGGCTCCCAACCTACTGCCTGGGGCGACAAAACAACTGGGACAGAAAATCACTCCTCCCTTCAGGGAGTAGTCCATACGCCGTGACCAAGTATCGCTCTTCTCATTCAACCGTCCTTCGCAGTATACCACCTTGAAGGCTGAAGGTTGGAGGAATACAGTCCTGTGGTGCTGTCTATGGCTAAGGACCATAATACTATTAAAGTACTCCAAATTCTTATGATCCGTAGAGATCACCAGTTGGTCCATTACCGAGCATGGCGGATGATCCCATTCCCTGAATGCTGCTACAATAGCAGTCATTTCCTTGTCATAGACATCATAATTAATCCCGGCTGTGTGAAACTTCTGACCATCATAGGCCACCAGATGCCACCTCCCATTCCCGGAGAACTGGGACAGGACAGCTGCTACCACAAAGTCACTAGTGTCGGTTTCCACCCTGGTGGGCCATTTAGCGTTACAATGCGCCAGGATAGGTTTGGACGTGAATGCTTCTTTCAGATAGTTAAAGGCCTGATCACAAGTGGGTACCCACTTCTATCAGACATCCTGCTATGTCAAGTTCTTCAGAGGTTTCGCTATCTTACTGAAACCATCTGTGAACTGACGGCAGAAGTTGGAAAGGTCTATAAAGCTTGGAGTGTCGACGACGCATATCGGAGCTACCCAATTCCTAATTGTTTCCATCTTCTTGGACAGCATAGAAACCTGCATATCAGGGATCCCACATCTCCAGAATTCAACCTCCCAGTGGTGGAAACTAGACTTCTACATACTTATACAAAGTCTGGCTTTCCCCAGTTTCACCAAGACATGTATCGTGAGTGCCACATGATCCTCCACGGTCTGCCAGGAGATCGGGTTGCCATCCATATATGCAATGACTGCATCATCCAGGATGTTGCAAAAGGCCTGATTTGTCCTGCTTGGGAAAGTTACCAGGGCATTACATAACCCAAAGGGCATGACCATGGATTCATACACTCCGTATCTACAGTCGAATGCGGTCTGCCGTTCCTCACATTCTGCGATCCTCAGAATGTAGTAGTCCTTTGTAATGAGGGCACCATGGGGAAGTGTAATGGGGGCACCCCTAGGAAGATGGATCCCAAGATCGCGACCGCATTGAACAACTTCCAACTAATTGCCAAAGGTTCACACCAATGCAAGAGTAAAGAAAATGGTAAAACTTAATATCCTTAAGCCTGACACGGCACTCAATTAAGGTCTCGAGAGGATTGATTGTTGGAGTAGGACAGTTCTCATATAGACTTTAAGGTAGTTTTATCTTATGCCTGAAACTCGCCCATCAGTTTACTCCAACTATTCGAGGACACCCTTCTCCGCTAAGGGTGGTCCGACACGTCTCCTGGCGCCCCCCTCGGGCATGCCTGTGGCGACACACTCTAGTCGGAGTTCACCATATGCGGTTATCGTTTCTGCCGTGCATTTCCAATATGCCCGCCGGAGTGAAAACTTTGGTCCATTGGTGTCTTGCCAGTGGCTAACCATCAAGGCACCTCATGAACTAGACTATCTATGACACCCTTCCCATATGCGTTGTTGTCTACTTGACTCCGGAAGCTACCGTGAGCGGTTTATCAATTGACTATTTGCGGGTCGCGGGCTTCCGGTTTGTTCCACAGGGCACGGGAGTCCGGGAGTGATCCAAGGGGCGCTACCTATGACGACTAACGCGGATCTCCCTTACCTGTGGTAGGAATCATTCTTTTAGTGTCTCTGCACTTCCCTTGCAGAGGCTATAGCGTTGGGGACACTTTCGGGCTTCGTAGGTGTAGAACTCATCCAGTCGCCCCGACACCACTCGGGACTACCTGCGGGACCCCAACGGTTAACACCCATTAACTCTGTCAGTTGTGGCCTGTTTTAGTCCGAACAACTTGCAGGAGGTACTCCACCTTCCACCCTATGCCCCCTTGTATATCACGCAAATAGCCTACGGTCGACCGGCCAACAGCGACGTATATGGTGTTGCAACCATGTCTGCAAAGTTTCCGCTTTGCTAGACTGCACACAACTACACAACCGTTTGCCCATGACGTCCGGGCCCCAAGGCGGGGCCGGAGGGGTATGATAGGAATAATGTCTCAAATTTATAGCTTCCCCGAGGCTAAGTAGCTCGCCCAATAGCATCCCCCAGAACTCTAGATTCCAGTATCATACATGGCTTGGCGTGGCAAACATTCCCGTCAATTTTCCTGGACTCTTTGAGAGACTTCGTATTGAAGGTAGGGTAACTGAGGAGTTTGGGCAGGGTAACCCAAGTGCTAGGGTAGGGTAACCTTGGCCAACGGACCAGATAACTTTCCCCTGTTACCCTGTCTATCCGGTCGCGGGGGATAGACATTCCTGACCTGTCTCCCATTACCCGGCCTAGCTGAGCAACTTCCCCTTCAGAAGTCCCTATGTACACTGACACCGCTCCAGGGTGTATTCAGGTACCTAAGTCCGGGACCAGTCAATTCTGTTCTTTCTCGGAGCCCGGGCTATCGCATCTCTGTAGGTCAAGTACTTACTTGCCTGCCGGTTCCTACCAGTTCGCCTCCTGGCTACCCATATGGGTGTAGGTTCCGTCTGCCATAGCTCATGTATGTTGGGTCGTTACATCAGTCCCCTCTTTGCTACGGTCTCTCCCGGACTGTTAGCGTCGCCTCTTATTTCCATGAATCGATTCCCCAAGACCCTGTGATCCCCGGGCTTGGACGTATATCTTTGGTGGAAATCCCGAATGGCCTGTAAGCCTGTCCCTTCTAGGATCTCATAGGGCTCCCATGAATTCGCCTCAGCCCCGTAGCCTTCCCATGATACTAGGTACTAGACGAAGTGCGCCGGAAACTTCGCCTTCGCTCCTCTGTACCATCGGCTGTCCACCACAGCTTCGATAACGTAACTGGGCTGGGTGTCTACATGTTCCGTGGTAGGGACTTCCTTGACCCTACCTCCTGCCGAATTCTCACAGTAGGGTTCGAGTAACGTGACATTGAAAACCGCGTGGATGGTCCATCTGGTGGGCAGTTGGAGTTTGTAGGCTCCGTTACCCACTTGACGTTTGACCACAAAAGGGCCAAACATCCAGCCGTCTAGCTTCTCCATCGGACACTGGGTGCCCATGTTCTTTCGGTTTCACATCACGCGGTCCACTTTCTTTGCCCGCCCAGCCGGCACATCCTGCAAGGTAACATAGTCTGGTGATGGCAACCTTTTCTGGTCCTGTCATTTCCGCTGTCTTTCCTGTGCCCATTGAATGGTTTCTCAAATCTCTTCCCAAGCTCCTTCCCATTCCTCTACCAAGAGCTCACTGGTAGGGTGTAGTCCTTGAGTATCAGACACGACACCGGACCAGTGTCTTCTTGGGTTAAACCCATAGTTGATCTCCAATGGTGACAACCTGGTGGATTCCGATGTCGAGGTATTGTACGCATACTCCGCAACGGGTAATAGTGAAACCCAATCATCCTGTTGGTAGGAACAGTAACTACGAAAGTACTGCTCCAGTGTCTGATTAACCCTCTCGGTCTGCCCATCAGTCTCAGGGTGGAATGCGGTCGAAACGTTTAGTTTCACTAGGAACAAGTGCATTAGACTCATCCATAACTTGGATGTGAATCAGCTCTCTCGATTGGAGATGATTGACTCCGGGAGTCCGTGAAGTCGCCAAACTTCCTTCAGGAATATCAAGACAAGCTCCTTGATAGGTACCTCCATGGTCAGGGGTATGAAATGGGCCATTTTCAACAATCTGTCCACTATGACCCAGATCTTGGTATACCCTGCGGACTTCAGGCAGCGCTACAACAAAGTCCATTGAAATCACTGTGCGCGGCCGAATAGGAATATCAGTAGGTGCCAGCAGCCCAAACCTCTGGTGCTTGATGGATTCATTTCTTTGGCACGCATCACATGTCCGCACGTAGTCGGTGATGTGCTCAGCCATCTTAGGCCAATAGAAGTTAGCCCTAACCTTGCCAATGGTCTCATAAGTTCCGTAGTGTCTCGCGATTTGGGAGTCATGTTCTGCCTTCATGGTTGTCTGCTGCAGATTCTGATCCTGGGGAACATACTACCTGTACTTGTACAGGAGTAAGCCATTTTCCGTCGTAAGATGTCGGTCGACCTCTTTGTCACCAGCAGCTATTGGCTGCAGGATCCTTAAGTACTCCTAATCTTGGTTTATCGCTACCCGCAGTTGATCCAAAAAGGAGGGCTGGAGCCGAAATCCTTGGCACACCTGCAACACTTGTGGTGGCAAGATGTCCCGTTCCTGGCTCACAACCCACTGTCCAGAGCGAAAAAAGGACGGAGATGGAAACTCACTCCCCCCTTCAGGGTGGTTGTCCCTACTCTGCGATGAAGCAGGTGCCCGTGCTCGCCTTCAACAGTCCTTCTCTCTAAACCACCTTGAAGTTAAACGGTTGCAGGAACTCAGCCCATCGGTGCTGTCTTCGGTTAATGACCTTGGTACTATTGAAGTACTCCAAATTCTTATGATCCATATAGATCACCCACTGGTCCATTACCGAGCGTAGCAAATGATCCCATTCCTTGAACGCCACCACGATGGCCATCATTTCCTTATTATAGACATCATAATTAATCTCCGCTGGGTGAAACTTCCTACTATGGTAGGCCACTGGATGCCATCTTTTGTCTTCACAGAACTGGGAGAGAATGGCTCGTAATGCAAAGTCAGTAGGAACGGTTTCCCGCCGGGTTGGCCGTTCAGGGTCAAAATGTGCTAGGATAGGTTTGGACGTGAACGCTTCCTTCAAATGGTTCAAGGCCTCCCCACAGGCTGGTGTTCATTCCCATCGGATATCCTTCTTTGTTGAGTCCATCACAGGTTTCGCTATCTAGCGGAACCTGCCCATGTACTGACGATAGAAGTTGGCAAAGCCCATAAAGCTTTGAACGTTGACCACGCATGTCGGAGGTGCCCAATCCCTGATTGTCTTCACCTTCTCCGACAACATAGAGATCCCCATATCGGAGATCTTGTATCCGCGGAAATGAACCTTCCATTGGTGGAAACTGGACTTCTTCATGCTTACACATAGTCTAGCTTTCCGCAATTTCTGCATGATACGCCTCGCAATCGCGACATGCTCTTCCATAGTTTCAGAGTAGATCACGATGTCATCCCTGTATGCAATGACTCCTCCATCCATGAGATCCCAAAAGACCTCATTTATCATGCTTTGGGAAGTCGCCGGGGCATTACACAACCCCAAAGGTATGACTGTGTATTCATACGGTCTATATCTGCACTGGAAGGCCGTCTTCCATCCCTCACCTTCTGCCATCCTCAGAAGGTAGTAGCCGCTCTTCCAGTCCAACTTGGTGAATACAACGGCTTTGCCTAACCTATCTCGCAGTTCATTCACCAACGGTAGAGCATACTTGCTCTTCACCGTGATTTTGTTCCGCCCTCGGTAATCTGTTACCAGTCTTAATGCACTATCTGGTTTTGGCACGAAGAGGATAGGGGCTGCTGCTGAGGACCTGGATCGTCGTAGATTTCCCATTCGCAGCATGTCATTGGAATATTCCCGAAGTGCCTTAAGCTCCTTTTCCCATAATGAATCGATAGGCCCAAGCGGAGGTTGAGTCCTATGTAGCAATTCGATCCTGTGGTCATACTTCGTGTGCTCCGGTAGTGCCTCAATCCGTTCTTGACTGAAGATATTCCCATAGTTCTCATACCCGCGGAGTAGCTTAGCTGTAATGTGGGCACCTTCCTCCTCGGAGAATTGCACAATTCCCAATAGGTACAGACTACTAGGGTCTTCGCCTAGTAACTCTTGATTGGTCCTGAACACTAACCGCCTCTGTTCTGCCAGGCAGTTAGCCTTGAAGAAATCTGAGGGCCGGGTTACTGATCCGGTCTTCCGATCTATGTCGGGATTATAGTACTTCAACCAAGACATAGATAAGCACCCGTTCACCTTAGTATTGGGCATATCCGCGACTTCAAAGCGGATCTCATTGTGGTGGTCACCTATCCTCATCTCTAAGGACTTGGTGTAGTGTAGACCTGACCCAGGAATGTAATTACCGCTGCCGTCGCTTATCAGCACGTCTACCTTCTGTCATATGCAAGGTGCCTGCGTCCGCTTAACCCATCGGCTACTAGGCACCGGCCCAGTAGCTCCACTATCGAGTAGCAGGAGCCCTTCTGCGCTGACCTGTCTAGCTCCTATCTTGCAGTCTAACTTGACCTGCAGGTGGACAGACCTGGTAGGACGAGGCAAGTTGTCACACTTCTGCCTCTTCGCTTGTCTAGGTGACTTAGTCATCTTGGCTTACTAATCCCCTTTGGTCAGTTGCCTTTTGACACAAGAGCGGCTACAACAGGTCCGTAAAGGTTAAGGGATCGGGATTCTTCCTTTATCAATAACCAGGGTGTTTACTATCACCCCAGCATGATTTCGGATACTGAACCCTCCTCAGGTAAACTTGAAAATCGCATCATTTATCTGATGAAGTCTAGCCTGAACCAATTCCCCTTACACTAAACATAACAATTTTTTCCCTAGATCGGCAGAAGTCCGCTGTCGGACCAGTTCCAAGCGAAGCAGCCTTGCTTCCCCAATGTCGAGCGTCCCCTCGAGCAGGACCTCACACAACCTCCACCGAAATAGTGTCCTATGACTTGCCCATCCAGCTAAGGAAATCCTGAAAGAAATACGCATAACTAGAACAAAGGAAATAACCAGAAACCCAACCAAGGAGGGATAGCCCGGCCGACTGCGCACGGCCCGTAACATCTACCTGGCGACACCTCCTGGGTGTTATTAGTATCAGAGTCGTTTATGCGGTAGAAGGGTACTCACCCATCTCCGCAGCCACCCCCGTGGCTCATGCCCATCTATATCTCAGTGGTCTATGGCTATGGGTTAACAAGGTTACACCTTAAACAGAATGGGTTCTTACCTATTCTGATCCATCAGTATCAACCTCCATGATCTGAGGTGATGCCTGGTGGACTTCAAGTATCTTTGACGAGGAAGCCGGAGGTGGTGCTTCAATGCGCTTCAGCAGCTTGTCTGTCCCAGTGGGCTCGGTTACCGGGGCTGACCATTTCAACCCACGAGCTTGGTTGGATGAACTAACGACTAGGGACGTGGCGGTACACTTCCTCCCGAAGTGACCACTTTGTCCACACTTGGTGCACTGATTTTGCTTCCTCCAACGTTCGGTCAAAGTCGACGGGATTTCCTTACGTGCTATTGCATACTCAGAAGTCGTCGGCTTTGCCTGTTTCCCCGCATTGAAATTAGTAGGTTTGGCAGNACTTTGTCCACACTTGGTGCACTGATTTTGCTTCCTCCAACGTTCGGTCAAAGTCGACGGGATTTCCTTACGTGCTATTGCATACTCAGAAGTCGTCGGCTTTGCCTGTTTCCCCGCATTGAAATTAGTAGGTTTGGCAGCCCTCTGGTTCTGTCTGCCCAAACCTTTTTCCTTCTTCTTAAACCTTCCAGAAGTCCATTATCTATCATCCTTCCCTTCTGTTGCCTGAGATGGTTGGACAGGATGGATAACCCTATTACTGAACCAGGTGTTGTCTTCCAGTGTGTGTCCAACTTTCCGCAGAAGGCCAAGGTAGTCGTTCAAGTCCGTTGGATGGGGCTTCTTGAGCGCCCACGTGTTCCGAACTTCCTGGGTAATACCCAACCGTACCTTTTCTCGTACCTGTACTAGATCTGTATAGTTAAGCTTATACATGTAGTCAATTATCTTGTCCAGGTACTCATAAATGTGGTGTGGCTTCATCACTAGGTCTCGCCACTCAAGAAGGGATCAGTCTCGTTCCCCTTGGTCACCGCCGAAACTTCGTTCCAGTCATTCCCGGAATCATTACCACATTCACAACGGGTTACTGTTGTTAACAGGAATGCCAGTATGCTTGGCTGCCTCTTTGTTGATGTGTGAGTGCAGCCGAAGATACCATGTTCGGGCAGTATCTTCTAACAGGGGGATCACCAGGTTTACCTTGTCTATATTGGTCAACCTGCACCCCGCAAAGTATGCGAACTTGACCTCCACTAGCGTTAGGAAGCTTGCAAGTTCCGTAAGCTTTCCCTTGAATGCCGGAATACCGGTAAACCTTTCCGGCTTCTTTTGCCACTGTCTGGAGGATGGCCGTGAGGTCGATCTGCCGTGGAATTCCCCTTGTAGCTTCTTAGCACGGCGGTCCCACTGTCATTTCTTCTCATCAGTCCAATCTTCCTTGCGAGTGCCAAGGAAGGGAGTCACATCAGGGAGAGAATCCGCCTCATCATCATGTAAACTGTCATGGTCAGAGTCCGCTGGATCTCCTCCTGCTGCGGTTGGACTACCGGCAGGAGGCGCATTTCCATCTCCACCATTCCCGGTGTTTCAGCCTGGTGTCTCCTGTGGTCTATCATACCTATCAAACCGTTCCTCCTGGCCATCCTGATTCCCATCCCCGGTGGGGTTAGCCCCTGATGGTCCTGATGCTGGTGGTGGAACAGGGTATCGCCCACTCTCAGGAGTTGGGTTAGGCGCCACCTGAGTTATCCGCAGAAATGCCTGTAGCTCTGGGCAGCTCAGGGGTAGCATCGTGGGGCCAGCATGCGTCCATGGGCCACACTACCCACATGTTCGCCATCCATCTCCTTCCTTCTGCCTTCTTCGATGCCTCACGGGGGTCCGTTGTTCCCTCCTACACCGATATGTGTGGTAATAAATCCACCCCATACTGGTTTCTTCCGATTTGCTGCCTGACAAGCAAAATGCTTTTTGGCTGTCTGACTTGCTGCTGGTGATTGTGGGGAGCACGGCAGGAGGAGTTGGTTTCCGGGGGCACAGGGAATCACAGGTGCCTAAGAGATGGAGCGAGCAGGGGTCCCAGGTCCAGGGAGCGGAGTCCCGCATGATGGATCCATGGGTACTTGCTCTTCCTGGCGCCATGCCTGTTCGAAAGGTCCAGGTGATGCCGCACACAGTGGTCGGTATCCTGGGGTAGCTGATACTGCTGGCGGAAAGGCTCTGGCAGGAAAAGGTATCAGGAGCGGGCAACGAGAGGGGTAGAGGTGTGGGTCTTGGGGCAGTGATATGAGGTACGGGAGTTGCAACCGACAGTGTCACAGGAGGGTTAATGGGAGCAGGGGTCGGCCGAGGAGTAGGGTCAGGTGTATCTGGTGCTGTGATACCCTTCGGCTTTGATGTCGTTTGCTTAACCTGATGTCTATTGGTTGGTCCACGCACTAGACTTCCTGCGCGACTGCGGGCGATCGAGGAGGGGACTGACAGAGAGCCTGTTGATGCTGTTGTGAAGGACGAGGTATAGCTGTAGCCTTCACCCTTGAGGCTTTCCAACATCCGTATACCCATGAGGCTTAGGTACGCCCTGCACTGTTTATCCTGGGCTCTCATAGCCAGCTCCATCCTGAAGTTCTCCGGCTTCGTATGGACGAGGGGGAGTGGGAGCGCCGCCTCTATCATCAGTATGTCATTCTCAGTATCAATACTATAACCCCCTGCGAAGGCCCTTTCCAGCGCTGCCATATGATGCTTCAATGCTTTGTGGTCTCTCAACATTTGCGGGTATACCTCTTGCTGTACTTTCATCTATTCCACCGTGACCGTAGTAATCTGTTTACGTAACACCTGCTGCTGCTGGGCATTCCAGTTCTTGAGTACCCGCTTCATATCGTCAATCGCCTTGGATACCTCCCGGACGATGTAGGGTTCAACTCACTCACGGGGGAACCCACTACATGGTACTCCCTGTGGCGGGTGACAGAGCATGGGGTGGACAAGAGCGGAATCTTGAAAGAAGGAAAGCCCCGTGCCGCGAGTGTCTGTAATCATAAGGTCAGCAGATTCATCAAGTAACTGAATAGGAGCGGCCTCCAGAAGCACTTGGTGACCGTCCCATTCAATACCGTGGACATCCGCGAAAACCAAAGCGCGAAATTCGTTGTCGGAGTTCTCGTCAAGTCCAAGGTGTTAATCTGAGTTGGCTTCCATTCTAGCGCAAAGTTTGGGACTAGCCATTGCCCTTTCCACCCAGGGCTACTTGTTCTAGAAAAGGTTACCAGTATTCACGCAAGGTCAGTGCCGAAGGTCGAAAAACCATAAATCAGGGGAGGAGTTAAGCGAGAAGCTCGCTTAGCGATATTCTGTAATGGCGGCACCCCTAGCAAGATGGATCCCCAGGTTGCGACCGTAGCGAACAACTTCAAACTTATCACCAAAAGTTCACACCAATGTCAGAGTAAAGAAAACACAAAACTTAATCTCGTTAAGCCTGATGATTCACTCAATTAAGGTCTCGAGAGGATTGATTGTTGGTGTAGGGGAGTTCTCGCATAGAATTTCAGGTAGTTTTATCTTATGCCAGAAACTCCCCCAACAGTTTACTCCAACCGTTCGAGCACACCCTTCACCACTAAGGGTGTTCTGACACGTCTCCTGGCACCCCCTTTGGGCATGCGTATGTCGACACAGTGTAGGCGGCATTCACCATATGCGGGTATCGTTTCTGCGGTGCATTTCCAATATGCCCACCAGAGTGGTAACTTCTGCGTATCAGTGTCTTGCCAGTGGCTAACCGTCAAGGCACCTCATGAACTAGACTATCTATGACACCCTTCCCAGAGGCGTTGCTCGCTACTTGACTACGGAAGCTACCGTGAGTGGTTTATCTATTCACTATTTATGGGTCTCAGGCTACAAGTCTTTTCCGCAGGACACGGTAGTCCGGAAGTGATCCAATGGGCGCTACCCATGACCACTACCTCGGATCTACCTTACCTGTCGTAGGAATCATGCCTTTAGTGTCTCTGCACTTCCCTTTCAGAGGCTATAGCGTTGGGGACACTTTCGGGCTTGGTAAGAGTAAAACTCTCCCAGTCGCCCCGGCACCACCCGGGACTACCTTCGGGACCCCCACGGTGAACCCACGTTAACTCCGTCACCTTTGGTCCGTTTTACTCTGAACAACTTGCAGCAGGTACTGCACCTGCCACCCTATGCCCCCTTATATATCCTGCGAACGGCTTATGGTGGACCAGACGGCAGAGACGGATCCGGTGTTGCAAGCATGTCTGTAAAGGTTCCTCTTTGCTAGACGGTAAACAACTACCCAACCATTTCCCCATGACGTCCGGGCCTCAAGGCGGGGCCGGAGGGGTATGATAGCAATAATGTCTCCAATTTACAGCTTCCCCGAGGCTAAGTAGCTCGCCCAATAGCATCCGCCAGAACCCTAGATTCCAGTATCATATATGGCTTCGCGTGACAAACATTCCCGTCAATTTTCCCGAACTCTTTAAGAGACTTCGTATTGAAGGTAGGGTAACTGAGGACTTTGGGCAGGGTAACCCAAGCCCCAGGGTAGGGTAATCTTGTCCAACGGACCAGACAACTCTCCCCTGTTACCTTGTCTATCGAGTCGCCGGCGATTGACATTCCGGACCTGTCTCCAGTTACCCAGCCTAGCGGAGCAACTCCCCCTTCAGAAGTCCCTATGTACGCTGACACCACTCTGGGGTGTATTCGGGTACCTAAGTCCTGGAACAGCCAATTCCGTTCTTTCTCGGAGCCCGGGCTATTGGGTCTCCGCAGGTCAAGTACTTACTTGCCTGCCAGTTCCTACCAGTTCGCCTCCCGGGTACCTGTATGGGTATAGGTTCCATCTGCCATATCTCATGTATGTTGGGTTCTTACAGGAAGATAGATACCAAGGTTGCGACCGCACCAAACAAGGTCAAACTTATCAGGCAAGGTTCACACAGATACAAGACAAAAGTAAGCCGTAAAACTTAATATCCTTAAGCGGGACACTTCATTCAATTAAGGTTGTGCGAGGATTGATTGTTGGAGTAGGAGAGTTCTCCCATAGACTTTTCTGGTAATTTTTCTTATGCCAGAAACTCCCGTATCGGTTTGCTCCAACTATTCAAGTACAACCTTCTCCACTAAGGGTGGTCTGACTGGGCTCCTGTGACACCCTTCTGGCATGCACGTGTCGACAGACTCTAGTTAGCATCCACCTTATGTAGTTATCATTTCTGTGCTGCACCTGCATTTTGCCCACCACAGTGTAAATGTCTTCACTGTTACACATAAGACGAACTGGCATAGCATAATGGGCATGTCACATGATTATTGGCAAAAGGTCAAGTGTTCGATCCCAGGGTCTGCTGAAGTATTTGGAGAATGAGTTAATTTCTACCAATATGACGTCAGCACAAAACTCTCATTTACACCACCACTGAAGGTCACCGACCAAGGGGTTTTCACTGAATCCTCAAGAGAGGACTCTCGGCTATCCCCACAAGGTCGAAGGAACTAGATCGGTCGGTTGGTTGTGGAGATAAACGCGTGCAAAGATCCCTCAGCTGCGCCAACGGATGGGTGCCAACCGGGGGGAGGTCAGCTACTCCGATAGGAGTCCCAGTCTACCATGAAGGCAGTAAGACCGAATTTCAAGTCCGTTGGTGGAGGAATGCGGAGGAAAATCCTGATGAGGGAATGACACCCAAGAGATGATCGTTCACCCACACCCAGAAGCATGATAAGGTAGAGGTAATTGAGAACCTACCGTGTGAAGAAACTAACACTGAGCGCCATGAGGCCAGACGTCCATTGGTGTGATAAGAAAGGAGCATGTGTCCTGCAGGCTGATGCAGACGGATGAGAAATCCACCTACATTGATAAGTCTGTCATTGGTGCTGATCACTCCGTATGCAGAGAAAGGACTAGTAGCCGCTTGACACGGCGAAGGGGTTCAAGTGGCTATGATTAGTACCAAGTCAGCATGGAGAGGGACAGGACACCCTCCCTGTGGCTCGGGGAAATCAGAAACAAGCGGGGTAAAGGTTTTCAGAGTCTATGACGTTTGCACAGCACAAAAGTGGAAGAAATAGATAGACCACGAACACCCAGACAGGGAATATAAATATCGAGGTGCCTCCTATGCTTTATAGATCATCAGCGACGGGGAAGAGATCTTATCAATATATTCGTTCTACGATGTAAACCTACATTTCCTCTTGACATCATAAGTGAGCCTCCCTAGAGAATCACTTCGTCACCTATCGGGCCTTGGTCCAGACTCGCTTGTCCTTAGAGTCGGCTACCGCCTAACATTCACATCGGTGTCTTGCCAGGAGCTAACAGTCAAGACACCTGATGAACTAGAGTATCTGTGACACCCTTCCCATATGCATTAATCTCTACTTGACTCCGGAGGCTACCATGCGCATTTTGTCTATGTACTATTTACAGGTCTTGGGCTTCCAGTGTCTTCCGCAGGACACGGTTGTCCGGTAGTGATCCAATGGGCGCTACCCATGACCACCATCTCGGATCTACCTTACCTGTAGTAGGGATCCTGCTTTCAGTGTCTCTGCACTTCCGTTGCGGAGCCTATAGCATTGTGAGCAGGTTCGGGCTTGGTAGGTGTAAAACTCTCCCAGTCGCCCGGGCACCACCCGGGACTACCTGCGGGACCCCCACAGTTAACACCTGTTAACACCATCAGTCTTGGTCCGTTTTACTCCAACCAGGTTGGAGCAGGTACTCCGCCTTCCACCCTATGCCTCCTCTTATATCCTGCGAAGAGCTTCCGGTCGACCAGACCGCAGCGACGTATACGTTGTTGCAACCATGTCGCCAAAGATTGCTCTTTGCTAGACTGCACACAACTACATAACCGGTTGCCCACGAGGTCTGGGCCTCAAGGCGGGGCCGGACGGGTATGATAGGAATAATGTCTCCAATTCGCACCTTTGGCGAATCTACGTAGCTTGCCCAATAGCATCCCCCAGAACCCCAGATTCCAGTATCATGCATGGCTTTGCATGACAAACATTCCAGTCAATTTTCCCACACTCCGCGAGGGAGTTTGTATTGAAAGGTAGGGTAACTCAGGACTCCGGGCAGGGTAACCCAAGCCCTAAGGCAGGGTAATCCAAGCACTAGGGTAGCGTGACCTTGGCCAACGGACCAGATAACTTTCCCCTGTTACCCTGTCTATCGGGTCGTGGGGGATAGACATTCCTGACCTGTCTCCAGTTACCCAGCCTAGCTGAGCAACTTCCCCGTCAGAAGTCCCTATGTACACTGACACCGCTCCGGGGTGTATTCAGGTACCTAAGTCCGGGACCAGTCGACTCTGTTCTTTCTCGGAGCCTGGGCTATCGGGTGTCCATAGGTCAAGTACTTACTTGGCTGCCTGTTCCTACCAGTTCGCCTCCTGGCTGCCCGTATGGGCGCAGGTTTCAACTGCCATAGCTCATGTATGCTGGGTCGTTACATCACTCCCCTCTGCTCTACGGTCCGTCCCGGACCATTAGCGTTGTCTCTTATTTCCACAACTCGATTCCCCCAAGACCCTATGGTCCCTGGGCTTGGACGGATATCTTTGGTGACAATCAAGAATGGCCTGTAAGCCTGTCCCTTCTAGCATCTCATAGGTCTCCCATGAATTCTCCTAAGCCCCATAGGCTTCCCATGAAACCGGGTACTGGACGAAGCACGACGGAAACTTCCCCTCCGCTCCTCCATACCATCGGCTGTCCACAACAGCTTCTATAATGTAACTGGGCTGGTTGTCTGCAAGTTCCGGGGTAGGGACTTCCTTGACCCTGCCTACTACTGGATCCTCGCAATAGGGTTCGCGCAACGTGACATTGAAAGCTAGGTGGATGCTCCACCTGCTGGGCAGTTGGAGTTCGCAGGCTGGGTTACCTGCTCGACGTTTGACCACAAAAGGGCCAAACTTCGGGTAGTCCAGCTTCTCTAGCGGACGCTTGGTGGGGATGTTCTTTCGCTTTAACATCACGCGGTCTGCTTTCTTCGCCCGCCCCGTGGTAACATCCTCCAAGATAACAAAGTGCGGTGATGGCAACCTTTCCTGGTCGTGCCATTTTCGTTTCCTTACCTGTGCCTGTTGAATTATTTCTCGAATCTGTTCCCAGGTTCCTTCACATTCCTTGACCAAGAGCTCACTGCTGGGGTGTATTGCTTGAGTATCACACATGACACCCAACCACTTTGTCCTTGGGTTAAACCCATAGTCGATCTCCAATGGTAACATCCTGGTGGAATCTGATGTCGAGTGGTTGTATGCATACTCCATAAGCAGTAACGACGAAACCCATTCATCTTGTTGGTAGGAACAGTAACTACGCAAGTACTGCTCCAGTGTCTCATTAACCCTCTCGGTTTGCCGTTCAGTCTCAGGGTGGAATACAGTCGAAACGTTCAGTTTCACTGGCAACAAGGGCATTAGACTCATCCAGAACCTGGATGTGAATTGGCTCGCTCGATTGGAGATGATTGACTCTGGGAGTCCATGAAGGCGCCAAACTTCCTTGAGGAATATGAAGGCAAGCTCCGTGATAGGTACCTCCGTAGTCAGTGGTATGAAATGGGCCATTTTCGAGAACCTGTCCTCTATGACCCAGCTCCTGGTATACACTTCGAACTCTGGCAGTGCTACAATGAAGTCCATGGAAATCGTGGTCCACGGCCGCACAGGAATATCAATAGGTTCCCGCAGCCCGAACTTCTGGTTCCTGATGGATTTATTTCTTTGGCACGCAACACATGTCCGCACGTAGGCGGTGATGTGCTCATCCATCGTAGGCCAATAGAAGTTAGCCCTAATCCTGTCAATGGTCTTGTAAGTCCTGCAGTGTCCCGTGATTTGGGAGTCATGTTGTGCTTTCATGATTGTCTGCTTCAGATTTTGACCTGTGGGAACATACTACTTGTTCCTGTACAGGAGTAAGCCATTTTCTGTTGTGAGATGTCGGTTGACCTCTTTGTCACCGGCAGCTGTTGCCTTCCGGATCCACAAGTATTCCTGGTCTTCAGTTATTGCTACCCGTAGTTGATCCAAAAAAGGACCAGTGGAGCCGAAATCCTTGACACAACTGCAACACTTGTGGTGGCAAGATGTCCCGTTCCTCGGTCCCAACCCACTGTCCAGGGCAACAAAACTACTATGGCGGAAAATCACTCCGCCCTTCAGGGCGGTAGTCCCTACCTGCGACAATGCATCTACCTCTTATTCAACCGTCCTTCTCTCTAAACCACCTTGAAGTTAAATGGTTGCTAGAACTTAGACCTGCAGTGCTGCCTTCGGTTAAGGACCTCGGGACTCTGGAAGTACTCCAAATTCTCATGACCTATATAGATCACCAACTGGTCCATTACCGAGCATAGCAAATGATCCCATTCCTTGAACATGGCCACGATGGCAGTCATTTCCTTGTCATGGACAGCATAATTAATCTCCGCTGAGTGAAACTTCCTACTATGGTAGGCCACTGGATGCCGTCTCTCATACTCACAAAACTGGTAGAGGATGGCTGCTAATGCAAAGTCACTGGCGTCGGTTCCTAGCCGTGTTAGCCATTCAGGGTCAAAATGTGCTAGGATAGGTTTGGCCGTGAACGCTTCCTTCAAATGGTTGAAGGCCTTCTCACATGCAGGTGTCCATTCCCATCGTACCTCCTTATTTGTCAAGTCCCTCAGAGGCTTCGCTATCTTGCTAAAACCTTCTATGAACTGAGGCTAGAAGTTGGCAAAGCCCATAAAGCCTTGACCGTCGATGACGCATGTTGGAGGTGCCCAATCCCTGATTTCCTGCACCTTCTCTGACAATATAGAGATCCCCATATCAGAGGTCATGTATCTGCGGAATTCAACCTCCTGTTGGTGGAAACTGGACTTTTTCATGCTTACACATAGTCTAGCGTTCTACAATTTCTCCATCACACGCCTCACGATCGCAGCGTGCTCTTGCATAGTTTCAGAGTAGATCAGGATGTCATCCATGTACGCGATGACTCCTTCATCCATGAGATCCCGAAAGACCCCATTTATCATCCTTTGGAAAGTTGCTGGGGAATTACACAACCCAAACGGCATGACCATGTATTCATACAGTCCATATCTGGACTGGAGGACCGTCTTCCATTCCTCATCTTCTGCCATCCTCAGAGGGTAGTAGCCGCTCTTCAAGTCCAACTTGGTGAACACAGCGGCTTTTCCTAACCTATCTCGCAGTACATTTATCAATGCTAGAGGATACCTGGTCTTCACCGTGATTTGCTTCAGCACTTGGTAATCTATTACCAGTCTTAATGTAGTGTCTGGTTTTGGCATGAAGAGGATAGGGGCTGCTGCCAAGGAACTGGATCGCCATAGCTTTCCCGTTCACAGGATGTCATGGAGATATTCCGGGAGTGCCCTAAGCACTGTTTCCGATAACGGATAGATAGGCCCAAACGGAGGTTGAGTTCCGGGTTGCTACTCGATTGTGTGCTCATACCTCGCCTGCTCCGGTAGTGCCTCAATCCGTTCTTGACTGCAGATATCCTCTTAGTCCCTATACTCGGGGAGTAGCTTAACCATAATGTCGGCACATTCCTCATTGGAGAATTGCACAATTCCTAACAGGTACACATTACTACGGTCTTTGGCTAGTAACCCTTTATCAGTTATGAATGCTAACCGCCCTTGCTCTCCCAGGCAGTTAACCTTCCAGAAATCCGAGCGCCAGGTTAGTTATCCAGTCTTGTAATCTATGTCGGGGTTATCGTCTCTCAACCAAGACATAGGTAGGTACCCATCCGCCTTGGTGTTGGGCATATCTGTGACTTCAAACCGCATCTCATTGTGGTTGTAAACCTATCCTCATCTCTAATGACTTGGTATAGTGTAGACCTGACCCAGGAATGTGATTACCGCTGGCGTCGCTTATCGGCATTTGTACCTTTCCTCATACACAAGGTCCCTGAGTCTGCTTAACACATCGCCTACTAAGCACCAGCCTAGTAGCTCCACCATCGAGTAGCAGGAGCGCTTCCGCGCTTACCTGTCTAGCTCCTATCTTCCAGTCTACCTTGACCCACAGGTGGATAGCCTTGGTATGACAAGACAAGTTGTCACGCTTCTGCCTCCTTGCTTATCTTGGTGACTTAGTCCTCTTGGCTCAGTAATTCCTCTTAGTCTCATGCCTTTCGACACCAGAGCTGCCACAACGGGTCGGTAAACGTTAAGGGATTGGGATTCGTCTTTTGTCAATAACTAGGGTGTTTACTATCACGCCAGCATGATTTGGGGTACTAAACCCTCCTCAGGTACATTTGAAAATACCACCATTCCTTTGATCATGTCCAGCCTCAACCAATTCCGCCTGTACTAAATATAACAATTTTTTCCCCAGGGGCGTAGAAGTGCGCTCTCGGACCGGTTCCACGTGAAGCAGCCTGGCTTCTCCAATGTCGACTGTCTCCACAAGCAGGACCTGACCCATCCCCAACAGAAATAATGTCCTATGACTTACCCATCCGGCTAAGGAAATCCTGAAAGAAATACGTATAACTAGAACAAAGGAAACAACCAGAAACCCAACAAAGGAGCGATAGCCTAGCCCACCGCGTACGGCCCGCAACATCTACCTGCCCTCACCACCCATCTCCAAAGCCACCTCAGTGGCTCATGTCTATCTATCCCTCAGGGGTCTATTCTGAGCTGTCAGTATCAACCTGCATGATCTGAGGTGATGCCTGGCGGACTTCAAGTATCTTTGACCAGGAAGCTGGAGGAGGCGCTTCAATGGGCTTTAGTCTCTTGTCCGTTCCTATGGGCTCGCTTACCAGGGCTGCTCGTTTCAAACCACGGGCCTGTTTGGATGAACTAACAACTGGGGCCGTCGCGGTACACTTTCACCAAAAGTGACCTGTTGGACCGCATTTCCTGCACTGGTTGTGCTTCCTCCGGCCTTCGGTCAAAGTCAATGGGATTTCCTTATGCGCTATTGCATACTCAGAAGTCGCTGGCTTTGCCTGTTTCCCCGCATTGAAATTAGTAGGTTTGGCAGACCTCAGGTTTGGCCTGCACGAACCTTTTTCCTTCTTCTTGAACCTGGCCGATGTCGAGGATCTATCCGCCTTCTTATCAGCAGGTTGAGACCACGGGGCAGGGTGGATGACCCGGTAACTGAACCGGTTGTTGTCCTCCAGCGTGTGCCCCACCTTCCAGAGAAGATCAACGTACTCGTTCAGGTCAGTCGAATGGGGCCCCTTAAGTGCCCACGGATTCTGAACCTCTTATGTGATGCCTGATCGAGCCTTGTCTCGTACCTGTACTGGATCTGTATAGCTAAGCTTATTCATATAATCAATTATCTTATCCAGGTACTCATCGATGTGATGGGCTTCATCACAAGGTCACGCCAATCGAGAACAGATCGATCCTGCACGGCCTGGTCTCCGCCAAAACTTCGTTCAAGCCGTTCTCTGAACCCTTTCCATGTTCGTAATAGGTTGCTGTCTTTGACAGAGATGCCAGTGCGCGTGCCGGCTTCCTTGTTTATGCGCCCATGCAACCTCAGATACCATCCCCAGGCAGAGTCTTCAAGAAGGGGGATCACCAAGTTTACCTTATCCATTTCGGTTAACTTGCAATCCGCAAAGTATTTGCATTTGACCTCTACCAAGGTCAAGAAGCTCACAAGTTCTGTAACTTTGCCCTTGTATGGAGGGATACCACTGGGCTTCTGCGGCTTCTTCTGCTAATGTCTTGGTGTTGGACTAGAAGCCGAACCAGTACCCCTCAGGGCTCTCGCCAGTCTCTTGGCCCAGCGATCCCACCATCGTTTCCTCTCGTTGCTCCAGTCATCCTTACGAGCACTGAGGAAGGGTGTCAAATCAGGGAGAGAATTGGCATCATCATCATCTGCACTGTAATGCTTGGAGTCCCCTGGAGCGCCTCCCGCTCTGATTGCACCACCCCCAGGGGGTGCCTTTCCATCTCCACAATCCCCGGCGTTGCCACCGGGTGTCCCCTGTGGTCTATCACACCCATCGAACCATTCCTCCTGGCCATCCTGATTCCCATCCTTGGGGGGGTTAGGCCCTGCTGGTACTGATGCCGGTGGTGGAACAGGGCGTCGGCCACTCTCAGGAGTTGGGTTAGGCGCCACCCGAGTTATCCGCAGAAATGCCTGTAGCTCACGGCAGCTCTGGGGTTGCATTGAGGGGCCAACATGCCACCAGGAGCCACAATACCCACATGTTGGCTGTCCATCTCCTTCCTTCTGCCTTCCTCGATGCCTTACGGGTGTCCGTTGTTCCTTCCTGTACCCATATGTGTGGTAATGAATCCATCCCATGCGGGTTTCTTCGGATTTGCAGTCCGACAGGCAAAGTTCGTCTTGGCTGTCCGACTCGCCATGCGTGATTCTGGGGGGCACTGAGGGAGGAGTGGGTTTCGAGGGGGCAGAGGGAATCATGCGTGCCCAAGGAACGGAGCGAGCAGGAGTCCCAGGTCCGGGGATCGGAGTCCCTCATGTTGGAGCCATGGGTACTCGCTCTTCCTGGCGTCTTACCTGTTCAAAGAATCCAGGTGAAGCCGCATGCAGCGGCCGGTACGCTGGGGTAGCCGATACTGCTGGCGGGAAGACTGCGGCAGGAAAAGTATCAAGAGCGGGCATCAAGATAGGTAACGGTGTGGGTCTGGGGGCTGCGATGTGAGGTACGGGAGTGGCAACAGACGGTGTTGAAAGGGGGTTAATGGGAGCAGGGGTCTGCTGAGGAGTAGGGTCAGATGTATCTGGTGCCATGATACCCTTTGGCTTCGACGTCCTTTTCTTAACCCAACGTCCATCAGTTGGTCCAATCGCCGCACTTCCTGAATGACTATGGGCGATGGAGCAGGGGACAGACAGAGAGCCTGTTGATGCTCTTCTGAAGGAGGAGGTATAGCTGTAGCCTTCACCCTTGAGGCTTTCCACTATACTTATACCCACGGGGCTTAGGTATGCCCTCCACTGTGCATTCCTGGCTCTCATAGCCAGTTCCATCCCGAAGTTCTCAGGCTCCATGTGGACAGGTGGGAGTGGGGGCGCCGCCTCTATAATCAGTATGTCATTCTCAGCATCAATGCTATAACCTCCTGCGAAGGCCCTTTCCAGCACTCCCATACGATCCTGCAATGCCTTCTGGTCTCTTAACATTCGCAGGTATGCCTCCTGCTGTACTTTTGTCCATTCCACCGCTGCCGTAGTACTCTGTTTACGGAACACCTGCTGCTCCTCGGCATTCCAGTTCTTCAGTTGCGGCTTCACATCCTCAATTGACTTGGATACCTGCCGGACAAGGTAAGGTTCGACAAACCCGCGGGAGAACTCACCCAATGGTACCCCTTGCGGCGGGGCAGGGAGCATGTTATGGCTGAGGGCAGAATCTTGAAAGAACAAAAGCGCCGCAGCGCGAGTATCTGTAATCATAAGATCCAACCATTCATCGGGTAACTGAATCAGGGTGGCCTCCAGAAGCAACTGGTGAGCGTCGCATTCAATATCATGGACATCTGCAAAACCTGGCGCGCGAAACGTGTTGGCCCAGTTCTCGTCAAGGTAAAGGTCTGAATTCGGGTTGGATTCCATTCTGGTTAGAAGTTCGGTACTAGCCATTGCGCTTTCCACCCTGAGCTACATGTTCTAGATAACGTTACCAGTATTCACACAAGGTCAGTGCCGAAGGTCGGAAAACAATTAATCAGGAGAGGGGTTAAGCGAGGAGCTCGCTTAAGGATATACTGTAACTGGGGCACCACTAGGAAGATGGATCCCAAGGTTGCAACCCCAGCGAACAACTTCAAACTTATTGCCAAAAGTTGACACAGAGTTGAGAGTAAAGTAAACGGTAAAACTTAGTGTCATTAAGCCTAACGCTTCACTCAATTAAGGTCTTGAGAGGATTGATTGTTGGAGTAGGAGAGTTCTCGCATAGACTTTCAGGTAGTTTTATCTTATACCAGAAACTCCCCTATGAGTTTACTCCAACCATTCGAGCACACCCTTCGGGCATGCATGTGTCAACACACTTGAGTTGGCATTCACCTTATGCGGTTATCGTTTTGGCGGCGGGTTTCTATTTTCCCTGCCAGAGTGGAAACCTCTGCGCATCGGTGTCTGGCCAGGAGCTAACAGTCAAGACACCTGATGCACTAGACTATCCGTGACACCCTTCCCATATGCATTGATCTCTACTTGACTCCGGAGGCTACCAGGCACGTTTTATCTATGTACTATTTACGGGTCTCGGGCTTCCGGTGTCTTCCGCAGGACACGGTTGTCCAGCAGTGATCCAATCGGCGCTACCCATGACCACTATCTCGGATCTATCTTACCTGTAGTAGGAATCCTGCTTTCAGTGTCTCTGCACTTCCGTTGCAGAGCCTATAGCGTTGTGGGCAGTTTCGGGCTTGGTAGGTGTAAAACTCTCCCACTCGCCCCGGCACCAGCCTGGACTACCTGCGGGACCCCCACAGTTAACGCCTGTTAACACCGTCAGTCTTGGTCCATTTTGCTCTGACCAACTTGGAGCAGGTACTCCACCTTCCACCCTATGCCCCCACATATATCCTGCGAAAAGCTTATGGTCGACCGGAGGGCAGCGACGTATACGTTGTTGCAACCATATCTCCAAAGATTGCTCTTTGCTAGACTGCACACAACTACATAACTGTTTGCCCATGAGGTCTGGGCCTCAAGGCGGGGCTCGAGGGGTATGATAGGAATAATGTCTCCAATTCACACCTTTGTCGAAGCTACGTAGCTCGCCCAATAGCATCCCCCAGAACCCCAGATTCCAGTATCATGCATGGCTTTGCATGAGAAACATTGGAGTCATTTTTCCCACACTCCCCGAGGGACTTTGTATTGAAAGATAGGGTAACTCAGGACTCCGGGCAGGGTAACCCAAGCCCCATGGCAGGGCAACCCAATCCCGAGGGTAGGGTGACCTTGTCCAGCAGACAAGATAGCTTTTCCCTGTTACCCTGTCTATCCCATCGCTGGCGATAGACATTTCTGACCTGTCTCTAGTTACCCGGCCTAGCGGAGCAACTGCCCCTTCAGAAGTCGCTAAGATCGCTGACACCGCTCCCGGGTGTATCCAGGTACCTAAGTCCTTGACCAGCCAATTCTGTTCATTCTGGGAGCCAGGGCTATTGGGTCTCTATAGGTCAAGTACTTACTTGCCTGCTGGTTCCCACCAGTTCGCCTCCTGGCTACCTGCATGGGTCTAGGTTCCATCTGCCCTAGCTTATGTATGCTGGGTTGTTACATCCTTCCAGCATGTCACAGGGCTCCCATGGGTTCTACTTAGCCCTATAGCCTTCCCATGAAACCAGGTACTACACAAAACGAGGCAGAAACCTCGCCTTTAGTCCACCGTACCAGCGACTCTCCAGAATGGCATCGATAACATAACTTGGATCATCGTCAACCAGTTCCAGGGTAGTCAACTCCGCGACCCTACCTGACCCCAGATCCTCGCTATATGGTGCGAGAAACATGACATTGATAACCGGGTGAATGCCCATCAGGTGGGCAGTTCGATTTCGTATGCGCGGCTAGCTACCGGAGGTTTGACCACCAAAGGGCCAAACATCCAGTGGTCCAGCTTCTCTATCAGATGCTTCGTGCACATGTTCTTTCAGTTCCACACCACCTGGTCCGCTTTCTTTGCCTGCCCAGCGGCCATATCCTCCCAGCTAACTCAGTCCTGGGATGGTAGCGCTTTCTGGTCGTGCCATTTCCATAGCCCTTTCTGTACCTGATGAATCATTTCTCAAATCTCTTACCCAGTTCCTTCACATTCCTTACCCAAGAGCTGACTACTAGGGTGTATTCCTTGATTATCAGACACCATACCAGAGCAGTTTCTCCCCGGTTTAAACTCATAATTGATCCCAAACCGGGGTAACCTGGCGGATCGTGATGTCCAGGTGTTGTATGCATACTCTGCAAGGGGTAGTAGCAAAACCCAATCATCCTGTGAGTAGGAGCAGTAGCCATACAAGTACTGATCCAGTGTCTGATTAACCCTCTCCGTTTGCCCATCAGTCTCCAGGTAGAATGCAGTCGAAACACTTAGTTTCACTTGCAACAAGTGCATTAGACTCGGCCAGAACTTGGATGGAAATCTGCTATCTCGGGTGCAGATAATTGACTCTTGGAGTCGGTCAAGGTGCCAAACTTGCTTTAGGAATATCAAGACAAGTTCCTTGATTGGTACCTGCGTGGTCAGGGGTATGAAGTGCGCCATTTACGAGAATCGGTCTACAATGACCGAGATCTTGGTATACCGTTCCGACTCTCGCAGTGCTACAATGAAGTGCATTGAAATCCCTGTCCAATGCCTCTTAGGAACGTCTATAGGTTCCAGCAGACCAAACCTCTTTTGTCTAATGCACTCATTTCTTTGGCACACATCATATTTTCCCAGATAGTGTGTGATGTGCTCATCCATCTTGGGCCAATAGAAGTTAGCCCTAATCCTGCCAATAGTTTTGTAAGTCCCAATGTGTCCCGCGATTCGGGGGTCGTATTCAGCCTCCATGATTGTCTACTTCAGATTCTGGCCCTGGGGAACATAACACAGGTTCTGGTACAGCAGTAAGCTCTTTTCAGTCCTGCAGTGTCCATTAACCTCTTTGTTACCAGCAGTCATTGTCTTCAGGATTCTGAAGTATTGCTGGTCTCCTGTTATCGCCACCCCACCAGTTGATCCCAAAAGGAGGACTGGAGCTGGAACCCTTAAGACACTTGCAATGCCTTTGGTCACAAGATGTTCCATTCCTGACTCCCAACCCACTGTCTGGGGCTAAAAAATGACGGAGGCGGAACATCACTTCCCCCTTCGCGGCTGTAGTCTCTACGTCACGACAAAGCATCTGCCTTCTCATTCGACCACTCTTCTCGGTAACCCACATGGCAGTTAAACAGTTGCATGAACTCAGCTCAGCGGTGCTGCCTACGGTGAAGAACCTTGCCACTACTAAAGTACTGCAAACTCTTATGATCCGTATAGATCACCAAACGGTTCATTACCATGCGCAGCATTTGATCCCATTCCTTGAATGCCTCCACCATGGCAGTGATTTTCTGGGGATAAAGATCACAATTAATTCCCGCTGGGTGAAACTTCTGACTGTGATAGGCAACTGGATGCGATCTCTCATCTTCTCAGAACTGGAAGAGGATGACCTCTAATGTAAAGTCACTAGCTTCGTTTTGCAGCTGGATTGGCCATTCAGGGCCAAAATGCGCGAGGATAGGTTTGGACACAAATGCCTCCTGCAATTGGCTGAAGGTCTATGCACAAGCAGGTGTCTATTTCCATCAGATATGCTTATTTGTCAAGTCCGTCAGAGGTCTCGCTATCTTGCTAAAACCCTCTATGAACCGATGATAGAAGTTGGAAAAGCCCATAAACCTTCGAACATCGAGAATGCATGTCTGAGGTGCCCAATCCCTATTTGTTTGTACGGTCTCCAACAACATAGAGATCCCCATATCAGAGATCATGTATCTGAGGAATTCGACTTCCTATCGGTGGAAACTGGACTTTTTCAAGCTGGTGAATGGTTGGGCTTTGCGCAATTTCTCTATCACAGGTCTCACCATCACGACATTCTCTTCCATGGTTTCGGAGTAGAACAGGATGTCATCCACATATGCAAGGACTCCTTCATCCCTCAGGTCCCAGAAGACCACATTTATCAGGCCCTGGAAAGTTGCTTGAGCATTGCATAACCCAAACGGCATGACCGTGTATTCATACAGTCCATATCTACATCAGAAGGGCGTCTTCTATTCCTCACCTTTTGCCATCCTCAGAAGATAGTAGCCCTTTTCAAGTCCAGCTTAGTGAACACACCAGCCTTTCTTAACCTATCCCGTAGTTTACTCATCTGCCGCAGAGGATACTTACTCTTAACCATGATTTTATTCAGCCCGCGGTAATCTATTAGAAATCTTCGTGGACTATCCGGTTTTGGCACAAAGAGGATAGGGGTTGCTGCTGAGGAACTGGATCGCCGTAGCTTTCCTGTTCGCAACATCTCTTTGAGATGTTCCCCCAATCCCTTAACCTCCTTTTCCAATTATAGATGGATAAACCCAAACCAAGATTGACACCTAGATTGCAACTCAATAGTATGGTCATACTTTAAGTGCTCAGGCAGTGCCTAAATCCGTTCTTAACTAAAGATATCACCATAATCGTTATATTCGCAGAGTAGCTTAACTGTACTCTCAGTACCTTCCTGATCCGAGAATTGGACAATTCCCAACAACTATACCTTACTAGGGTCTTCGGCTAGTAACCCTTCCTTAATTATGCACACTCACCACCCCTGCCCTGCTAGGCAGTTAGCCTTGCAGAAATCTAAGCACCAGGTTAGTGATCCAGTCTTCCAATCTATGTCAGGGTTATGGTCTCTCAACCAAGACATAGGTAGGTACCCATCCACCTTGGTGTCAGGCATAACCACCACTTCAAAGCGCATCTTATTATGGTGGTCACCCATTTTCCTCGCCAATGCTTTCGTATAGTGCAGACCTGACCCGCAATGTGATTACCTCTTGCATCGCTTATCAGGACATGTACTTTTCGCCGTATACAAGGTCCTTCAGTCTGTTTAACCTATCAGCTACTAAGCACCAGCCCAGTAGCTCCACTCTCCAGTAGCAGGAGCGCTTCTGCGCTTACCTGTCTAGCTGCAATCCTCCAATCCAGGTTGACTGGCAGGTGGATAAACTTGGTATAACGAGACAACATATCACCTTTCCGCCTTGTCACTTGTTTTAGGGGCTTAGTCATCTTGGCTTAACAATTGTTATCCCTTGCCTTTCGACGCAAGACCGGCCACAACGGTTGTGTAAACATTAAGGGATTGGCCTTTGTTTCATCCATAGCTAGACTGTTTACCATCAGGCCAGCATAATTTCAGGTACTACAGGCTCCTCAAGTAAACTTGGAAATAACACTGTTTATTGGATCAAGTCCAGCCTGCACTAATTCCACTTGTACGAACTATAACAATTTTCCCCAAGATGGGTAGAGGTCCACTTGTTGGACCGGTTCCAAGTGAAGCATCCCTGCTTCCCCAATATCAAGCGTCTCCTCCAGCAAGGACTCATACAACCTCAACTGAAATAATGTCCTCCGACTTGCCCATCCAGCTAAGGAAATGCTAAAAGAAATATGTATAACTAGAACGAAGGAAATAACCAGAAACACAACAAAGGAAGGATAGCCCAATCCACTGCACATGGCCCGTAACATCCATCTGTCCACACCCCCTGGTTGCAGTCAGTACGAGGCCCGTTCATACCCTATCGCGGTACTTACCCATCCAAGAAGCCACTTCTGGGGTTCCCTTCCATCCATCCCTCAAGGGTCTATGGATACGGGTTAGTAAGGTTACACCTTAAGCAGAACAGGTTCTTACCTATTCCGAGCCTTCAGTATCAACCTCCATGATCTGGGTGATGTCAGGCACATTTCAAGTATCTTTGATGAGGAAGTTGGAGGTGGCCCTTCAATATGCTTTAGCCGCTTGTCTGTACCCAAGGGTCCGCTTACAGGGGCTGACCATTTAAATGCACAATCCTGCTTGGATCAACTAATAACTGGGGACGCCGTGGTACCCTTCCTGCAGAAGTGACCAGTTTATCCACACTTGGTGCACTGGTTGTGCTTTCTCCGACGTTCTGTCAAAGGCGATGGGATTTCCTTATGCGCTATGGCATAGTCAGTAGTCGCCAGCTTTGACTGCTTCCCCGCATTGAAACTAGTAGGTTTGCCAGGCCTTTGATTCCCACTACCCACCCCTTGTTCCTTCTTTTTAAACCTCGCAGAAGTTGATAATCTATCAACCTTCTTCTCCGTTGGCTGTGACCATTGGACAGGATTGGTAACATGGTTACAGAACTGGTTGTTGTCCTCCAGCGTATATCTGACTTTCCAAAGAAGATCAAGGTAGTCGTTCAAGTCGGTTGTATGGGACTCCTTAAGTGCCTATAGATTCCAAACCTCTTGGATAGTACCCGAACGTATCTTATCATGTACCTGCAATGGGTCTATATAGCTATGCTTATACATGTAGTCAATTATCTTGTCCAGGTACTTACCAATATGGTGTGGCTGCATCACTAGGTCTCGCCCCTTGAGAAGGGATCGGTCTTATTCCGCTTGGTCACCACCGAACCTCCCTTTGAGTTGTTCTCCGAATCCTTTCCACATTCGCAACAGGTTGCCACCGTTAACAGGATGTCATGTATGCTTGGCTACCTCTCTATTGATATGGGAGTGTAGCCCTAAATGCTATGCTCAGGCGGAGTCTTCTAAAAGGGGTATCAGCAGGTTTACCTTATCCATATCAGTCAACCTGTATCCTACAAAATACTCCAAGTTAACCTCCACCAGCGTCAAGAACCTGGCAAGTTTGCTGACCTTTCTCTTAAACGGCTGAATGCTACACAGCTTTTCCAGCTTCCTCTACCACTGTCTGGACAATGGCCCTGACGTCGACCTGCTCCCTAATTCCCGTGACAGCTTCATAGGATGGTGGTTTCCGCGCCGTTTCCTCTACCCACGCTAGTCATCCTTGCAAGCGCCGAGACAGGGGGTCAACTCAGGGTGAGAGTCGGTATTATCAGTATCAGAACTATCATGGTCCAAATCTCCTGGGTCTCCTCCCGCTCTGGCTTTACCACCGCCAGGTGGCACATTTCTATTCCAACTACCACCAGGGTTTCCGCCTGGGGTTTACCCTGGTCCATGGTACCCATCAAATCGTCCCTCCTGGCTATCCTGATTCCCATCCTTAGAGGGGTTGGCCCCTGTTGTTACAGATGCCAGTGGTAGAACAGCGCGTCGGCCACTCCTGTAGTTGTGTTAGGAGCCCTCCGAGTTATCCGCAGAAATGCCTGCAGCTCTGGGCAACTCTGGGGTTGTATCAGGGGGCCTGCGTGCCTCTATGACCCCCAATACCTGCATGTTGGTCATCTGTCTCCTGCCTTCTAACTTCTTCTGTGCTTCACAGGGGTCCATGGTCCCTTCCTGCACCCATATGTGTGATAAGAAATCCACCCCACAAGGGTCTCTTCCGATTTGCAGCCCAACAGACAACTCATCTTGGTTGCCTGACTCACCAGTTGTGATCGTGCGGAGCATGGAGGGAAGAGTTGGTTTTGAGAGGGCCGAGGGAATCACCGGCGCCCAAGGGACAGAGTAAGCAGGTGTCCCGAGTCCAGTGATTGGAGTTCCCTGTGATGGAGCCGAGGGTACTCGTTCTTGCTCGCATAGTACCTGTTCAAAAGGTGCTGGTGATGCCGCTCACAGTGGCCGGAACTGATGGGTAACTGACACTACTGGCAGGAACACTGTAGGAGGAAGGGTGTTAGGGGCAGGCAACAGGACTGGTAGAGGTATGGGTCTGGGGGCGGCAATAGGGGGTACGCGAGCTCCAACTGAAGGTGTAACAGGAGAAATTATAGGAGCAGAGGTCGTACGAGGAGTAGGGTCAGGCTGGTCAGCTGCCGTGATACCATTTGGCTGCGACATCTTTTTCTTGCCATGAAGTCCATCAGTTGGTCCAAGCGCCGCACTTCCCAAAGGACTGCAGACGATTGCGGAGGGAATGGATGGAGACCTTGTAGATACCCTTGTAAAAGAAGCCGTGTGGCTGTAGCCTTCACCCTGGAGACTTTCCTGCATTCATATACCCACGGGGCTTAGGTACACTCTCCCTTGTTCATCTCTGTGTATCATGGCTAATTCCATTGCGAAATTCTGCAGTTTGGTATGGACGAGTGGAAGTGGGGGCGCAGCCTCTATTATCAGCACAGCATTCTCAGCATCAACACTATACCCTCCTTCAAAGCCCTTTTCCAATGCTGCCATAGAATCATTCAATGCCTTCTGATCATTCAGTATCCGCAGATAGGCCTCCTGCTTCACTTGCATCTGTTCCAGCACTGCCGTAGTAATCTGTTTGCGGAACAACTCCAGTTGCTAGTTGTTCCAACTCCTCATTTCCCACTTGGCTTCATCTAGTGACTTAGCTACCTCACAGACATTGTATGATTCGACAAACTGATCAGAGAATTGGCCCCCGGTAATATCTCGTGCCGGTAGATGGCTCATATTGTGAACGAGAGTAGAGTCTTGAAAAAACAAAAGTGCCACAGTACGAGGGTCTGTAATTGTAAGATCAACATATTCATCAGCTAAGTGAATAGGGGCAGCCTCTAAAGGCAACTGGTGGCCGTCCCATTAAATACCAGGATCATTGGCGAAAACTGACCTGCCAAACGTGTTGGTGGCATTCCCGTCAAGGTCAATGTCTGAATCTGTGTTGGATTCCATTCGGGTGCGAAGTTCAGTACTAGCCATTGCGCTTTCCACCACGGGCTACTTGTTCTGGACAAGGTTACTAGTATTTGCGCAAGGTCAGTGCGGAAGGTCGGAAAACAATTGATCCTCAGAGTAGTTAAGCGAGGTGGTCGCTTAATGAGATGCTGTAAGAGGAGTACCCCTATGATGATGGATCCCAACGTTGCGACCGTACCAAACCACTTTAGACCTATCGCCAAAAGTGCATGGTGATGTAAGAGTAAAGTAAACGGCAAAAGTTAACATCGTTAAGCCTGACACTTCACTCAATTAAGGTTTCGAGAGAATTGATTGTTGGAGTCGGACAGTTCTCACGTAGACTTTTGAGCTGGTTTTATCTTATGCCAGAAACTCCAGCATCGATTTACTTCAACCATTCGAGCACACCCTTCTCCGCTAAGGGTGGTCCGTCATGTCTCCTGGTACACCCTTCTGGCATGCATGTGACGATACACTCTAGTCGAGGTTCACCTTATGCAGTTATCATTTCTGCGGTGCATTTCCATTTTGCCTGCAGGGGTGAAAACTTCTTTGCATCTGTGTCTTGCCAGTGGCTAACAGTGAAGACACCTGATGAAGTGGATGATCTGTAACACCCTTCCCATCTGGATTGATCTCTAGATGACCCCGGAAGCTGCCGCAAGTGCTTTATCTCTCTACTATTTACAGTTCTCAGGCTTCCGGTGCCTTCCGCAGAATACGGTGGTCTGGGAGTGGTCCAATAGGTGCTACCCATGACCACTACCTTGGATCCACCTTACCTGTTGTAGGAATCATGCTTTTAGTGTCTCTGCACTTCCCTCACAAAGTCTATAGCATTGGGGAGACCTCAGGGCTTGGTGGGTGTAAAACTCTCCCTGTGGCCCTTGCACCACCCAGGACTACCTTCTGGACCCCCACGGTTAACTCCCATTAACTCCGTTGGTTTTGGTTCGTTTTATGCGGAACAACTTGGGGGAGGTACTCTACCTTCTACCCTATGACTCCCTTTATATCCTGCGAACGGCTTGCGGTCGATCGGACAGCAGTGATGAAGACGGTGTTGCTAGCAATTCTGCAAGATCCTTCTTTACTAGACAGCACACAACTACGCTGCCCTTTGCCCATGAAGTCCGGGCCTCAAGATGGAGCCATAGGGGTATGATAGGAAGAATGTCTTCAATTTACAGTTTCTTTGGAGCAGTGTAGCTCGCCCAATAGCATCTCGCAGAACCCCCGATGCCAGTATTATGCATGACTCCATGCAACAAACATTACAGTCATTTTTGCCGGACTCCCCGCGGAAGTTTG
The DNA here is from genome assembly GCA_003182015.1 of Tuber magnatum. Taxonomy (NCBI): domain Eukaryota; kingdom Fungi; phylum Ascomycota; class Pezizomycetes; order Pezizales; family Tuberaceae; genus Tuber; species Tuber magnatum. Next base: position 717,089 of record PYWC01000082.1, on the reverse strand, counting down.
TATTGAAAGGTAGGGTAACCCAGGACTTTAGACCGGGTAACCAGAGCCCCATGTCAGGGTAACCTGATCCTGAGGGTAGGGTAACCTTCTCCGGTTGAAAAGATGACGTTTTCCTGTTACCCAGCCTATCCCGTTGCCAGAGATATTTGCTTCTGACCTTTCTCCAGTTACCCGGCCTACCTGAGTGACTCCCTCTTCAGAGGTCCCTAAGCGTGCTGACACTATTCCTGGGTATATCAGGGTACTTAAGCACCTGGCCTGCTGATTCCATCCAACCCGGAGCCCGGCTCATCACATCTCCAGAGATCACGTACTTACTTCCCTGCTGGTAACTACCAGTTGGCCACCAGGTGTAACGATTCAGCATACATGGGCTATGGCAGTCAGAACCTACACCCGGGAGCGGTGTCAGCGTACTTAGGGACCTCTGAAGCGGCAGTTACTCTGCTAAGCTGGGTAACTGGAGAAAGGTCAGCAGTGTCCATCACTGGCAACAGGATAGAGAAGGGTAACAGGGAAAGGTTATCTTGTCTACCAGAGAAGGTTACCCTACCCACAGGCTCAGGTTACCCTACCATGGGGCTTGGGTTACCCTGCCCAAGGTCCTTAGTTACCCTGCCTTGCAATACCGAGTTCCGTGGGCAGTTTAGGAAAAATGACTACAATGTTTGTCATTCAAAGCCATGCATAATACTGGAATCTGGGGTCCGGGAGATGCTATTTGGCAAGCTATGCAGCTCCGAAGATGCTGTAAATTGGAGACATTATTTTCACCATACCCCACCAGCCCCGCCTTGGGGCCCATACATCATGCGCAAACGGTCGCGTAATTGTGTGGAGTCTACCAAAGAAGGAACTTGGAAGACCTGCATGCAACAACGTATACGTTGCTGCTGTCCAGTCGACCGGAGGCTATTCGCAGGATATACAAGGGGGCAAAGGGTGGAAGGTGGAGCACCTCCTCTAAGTAGTTCGGAGTAAAACTGACCAAAACCATCAGAGTTAGTGAATGTTAACCGTGTGGGTCCTAAAGGAAGTCCTGGGTGGTGCCGGGGCAACTGGGAGAGTTTTATACCCACCAAGCCTGAAAGTGTCCCCGACACCATAGGCTCTAAAAGGGAAGTGCAGAGACACTGAAACCATAATTTCCACCACAGGTAAGGATGATCCAAGGTAGTGGTCATGGGTAGCACCCATTAGACCATTCCTGGACCTCTACATCATGTGGCAGATACCGGAACTCTGAGAACTGTAAATAATAGATAGATAAACCACTCACGCTAGCTTCCAGGGTCAAGTAGAGATCAATTCTTATGGGAAGGGTGTCATAGACAGTCCAGTTCTTCAGGTGTCTTGACTGTTCGCCATTGGCAAGACGCCGATGGAAAGAAGTTTCCACTCCGGTGGACAAAATAGAAATGCACTGCAGAAACAATAACTGCATAAAGTGAACGCCAACTAGAGTGTGTCAACACATGCATGCCCGCAGGGTGGGTCAGGGGACGTGTCGAACCACCTTCAGCAGAGAACGGTGTCCTGAAATAGTTGGAGTAAACTGATGCAGAAGTTTCTGGTATAAGATAAAACTACCTGAAAAGTCTTTGCAGGAACTCTCCTACTCCAACACCAATCCTCGCAAGACCTTAATTGAGTTCAGCGTCAGGCTTAGCGATATTAAGTTTTAACGTTGACTTTACTCTTACATCTGCGTGACCTTTTGGCGATAAGTTTGAAGTTGTTCAGTACGGTCGCAACCTTGGGATCCATCTTCCTAGCAGTGCCCCCGTTACACTAGGCTACCTGTATGGGTGTAGGTTCCGACTACCATAGCTCATGCATGCTGGGTTGTTACACAGTTGTTCAGATCTAACTTGGTGAACACAACGGTGTTTCTTAATCCATCGCATAGTTCGTTCCTCAACGCTAGAGAATATTTACTCTCAACCACGATTTTATTCAGCACCAGGTAATCTATTATCAGTCTTGATGTGCCATTGGGTTTTGGCCTGAAGACAATAGGGGCTGCCTCGGAGGCACTTGGTTGCTAGAGCTTTCAAGTGCACAGTATCTTACTACGATAATCGCGGTATATCTGAAGCTTCTTTTCCGATAAGGCATGGATATACCGGACCGCAGGGTGGGTCTTGGGCTCCTACAAGATTGTATGGTCATGCTTCCTGTGTTCTGGCAGTACCTGAATCCATTCTCCACTGAAGATATCGCCATAGTCCTTACCCTCAGAAGTAGCTTGACTATAACATTGGAACCTTGTTCATTGCCGAATTGTACAATTCCCAACAGATGCACATTACTAGTGTCTTCGGCTATTAATACTTCCTCAGTCATGAATACTAATTGCCCCTGCTCGCCTAGCTGGTTAGGCGTGCAGAAATCTGAGTACCAGGTTACTGATCCTGTCTTCCAACCTATGTCAGGGTTATGGTTCTTTAGCCAAGACATAGGTGGGTCCCCATCCACCAGAGTGTCCGTCACATGTGCAATCTCAAAGTGCATCTTATACTAGTGGTCACCTTTTCGAATGTCCACTGACTTGGTATAGAGGAGCCCTGACACAGGAAGGTGTTTACCACTAGGATCGCTTATTACCAGGTGTACCTATCGGTATTGTAATGACACAGCATAGGTTGGCTATGGCAGCATGCACCTACACCCATAGAGGCAGCCAGGGGGAGAACTGGTACAAAGCAGCAGTCGAGTAAGTACTTGACCTACAGAGACCCGATAGCCCAGGATCCAGGTGTAACTGGGCACCCCTAGGAAGATGGATCCCAAGGTTGCGACCGCACCGAACAACTTCAACTTATCGCCAAAGGTTCAATCCAATGTAAGAGTAAGGTAACCGGTAAAACTTGATAGCATTAAGCCTGATGCTTCCCTCAATTAAGGGATCCAGAGGTTTTGTTGTCGGAGTAGGAGAGTTCTCGCATAGACTTTCAGGTAGTTTTATCTTTTGACAGAAAATCTGCCATCTGTTTACTCCAAGATTCAAGCAGACCCTGCTCTGCTAAGGGCGGTCTGACACGTCTCCGGACACACCCTTGGGGCATGCATGTGTTGACACACTCTAGTCGGCATTCACCTTATGCTGTTATCGTTTCTGCGGTACATTTCCATTTTGCCTGCCCAAGTGAAAACTTCTGACGGGCGTCGGTGTCTTGCCAGTGGCTAACAGTCAAGGCACCTCATGAACTGGACTATCTATGACACCCTTTCCATATGCATTGATCTCTACTTGACTCCGCAAGCTACAGTGAGCGGTTTATCTATTTGCTCTTTACGCATCTCACGCTTCTGGTGTCTTCCGCAGTACACGGTAGTCCGTGAGGGATCCAATGGGCGCTACGCATAACCACTACCTCGGATCTACCTTTCCTGCGGTAGGAATCATGCCTTTAGTGTCTCTGCACCGCCCTTTCAGAGCCTATAGTGTTGGGGCCACTTTTGGGCTTGGTAGGGGTAAAACTGTCCCTGTCGCCCCGCCACCACCTGAGACTACCTTCGGGACCCCCATGGTTAATAGCTGTTAACTCCGTCAGTCCTGGTCCATTTTAATCTGAACAACTTGGAGGAGGTACTCCATCTTCTACCCTATGCGGCCTTGCATATCCTGCGAATAGCATATGGTCGACCGGACGGCAGCAATGTATATGGTGTTGCAAGTAGGTCTCCAAAGATTCCTCTTTGCTGGACTGCGCACAACTACACAACCGGTTGCCCATGACGTCCGGGCCTCAAGGCGGGGCTGGAGGGGTATGATAGGAATAATGTCCCCAATTTATAGCTTCATCGATGGTATGTAGCTCACCCAATAGCATCCCCCGGAACTCCAGATTCTAGTATCACACATGGCTTCACAGGAGAAACATTGCAGTCAATTTTCCGGAACTCCCCCAGGGACTTAGTATTGAAAGGTAGGGTAAGCCAGGACTTTGGGCAGGGTAACCCAAGCCCAAGCGCAGGGCAACCTGATCCCCAGGGTAGGGTAACCTGGTCCAGCGGACCAGATAACTTCTCCCTGTTACCCTGTCTATCCCGTCGACTGTGATAGACGTTTCTGACTTGTCTCCAGTTACCCGGCCTAGCTGAGCGACTGCCCCTTCAGAAGTCGCTAAGTACGCTGACACCCTTCCCGGGTTTATCCAGGTACCTAAGTCCCTGACCAGTCAATTCTGTTCATTTTCAGAGCCCGGGCCATCCAGTCTCCGTAGGTCAAGTACTTACTTGCCCACCGGTTCCTATCAGTTCGCCTCCTGGCTACCTGTATGAGTATAGGTTCCGTCCGCCATAGCTCATGTATGCTGGGTCGTTACACCACGATGAACAGAAACAGCTCGCATGGTACTTAGGTACTTGGATACACCCGGGAGGTGCATCAGCGTACTTAGGGACCTCTGCAGGGGTGGTTACTCAGCCATGCTAGATCAGTGCAGAGAGGTCGAAAATGTCTATCTCCGGCGATCGAATAGAGAGGGTAACCGAGTACAGTCATCTTCTCCCCCAAACAGGGTTACCCTACCCTCAGGATCAGGTTACACAAACATAGAGCTCCGGTTACACTGCCTAAAGTCCTGCGTTACACTACCTTTCAATAGGAAGTCCCCTGGGGACTTTGGGGAAAAGGACTGCAATGTTTGTTACGTGAATCCCCGCATAATACTAGAATTGGGGGTTGCGGGAAATCATATTGAGCGAGCTACACACCTCCGAAGAAGCTGTGAATTGGGGCCATTATTCCTGTCATGGCCCTCCGTTCCCACCTGAAGGCCCGGACGTCATGGGCCAACAGTCGCATGGTTTGTGTCCAATGAAGCAAGGAGGGATCCTTGACGACCTGCTTGCAACACCGTATGCTGGGCTGCTGTCCGATCGACCACACGCAGTTTGCAGGATATGCAAGGGGGCATACGGTGGAAGGTGGTGTACCTCCTCCAAGTTGTTTGGAGTAAAACCAACCAAAGCTGACTAAGTTAACGGGTGTTAACCATGGGGGTCCCAAAGGTAGTCGCGGATGGTGCCGGGGCGACTGGGAGGGTTTTACATCTACCAAGCCCGAACCTGTCCCCAACATTATAAGCTCGGAAAGGGAAGTACAGAGACACTAAAAGCATGATGCCTACTACAGGAAAGGTGGATCTGAGGTAGTGGTCATAGGTAGTACTTATTGGATCACTCCAAGACTACCATATCCTGTGGCAGACACCGGAAGCCCAAGAATGGTAAATAGTAGGTTGATAAATCACTCATGTTAGCTTCTGGAGTGATATAGAGATCAATACATATGAGGAGGGTATCATAGATGGTCTAGTACATTACGTGTCTTGACGGTTAGCCACTGGTAAGACGCTGATACGAAGAGGTTTTCACTCTGGCGGGCAAAATGGAAATGCATCGCAGAAATGATAACCGCATATGGTGAATGCCGGCTAGAGTGTGTTGACACATGTATGCCCGAAGGGTGTCCCAGGCGATGTATCAGACCACCTTTAGACGAGAAGGGTGTGCTCAAATATTTGGAGTAAACTGTTAGGGAGTTTTTGGCATAAGATAAAACCGCTGGAACGTCTATGCGAGAACTCTTCTACTCCCACAATTAATCCTCTCAAGACCTTAATTGAGTGAAGGGTCAGGGTTAACGATATTAAGTTTTACCGCTTGCTTTACACTTACATCTGTGTGAACCTTTGGTGATAGGTTTGAAGTTGTTCGTTGCAGTCGCAACCTTGGGATCCGTCTTCCTAGGGGTGCCCCCATTACAGTTTAGTATTAAGCGACCTCCTCACTTAACCCATCTCCGAATTAATTGTTTGTCAACCTTGGGCACTAACCTTGCGTGAATACGGACAACCTTGTCAGTAGCAAGTAGCCCCGGGCGGAACGCACAATGACTTGTACTGATCTTTGAACCAGAATGGAATCCAACCCTGATTCCAACCTTGATCTTGATCATGACAGCGCCAACATGTTTCGTGCCCTAGTTTTTCACTATTGTTCGCAGTATTGAATCGCAGGGCCACTAGTTGCTCTTAGAGGCCGCCCCTATTCAGTCATCTGATCAATGTGTTGATCTTATGCTTACAGACCCTTGTACTGTGCCGCTTTCATTTTGCTAAGATTCCACCCTTGTCTACAATATGCGCCCTTTCTGGCCGGGAGCAGTCCCTTTCGGCGAGTTCTCCCTTCAGTTTGTTCAACCTTGCATCTTCCGTGAGGGAGCTAAGTCAATCGACAAAGCAAAGCAGGAAATGAGAAATTGGAACAATGCGTTGCAGAAGGTATTCGGGAAACAGATTACTACGGCAGTGGTGGAATGGATAAAGGTACAGCTGGAGGCATACCTACGAATGCTCCAAGATCAGTAAGCACTAATGAACTGCATAGCAGCATTGGAAAAGGCCTTTGAAGGTGATTATGGTATTGATGCTAAGACTGGTGTGCTGATGATAGAGGCTGCGCGCCCACTTCCTCTCGTCCATAGCAGGCCTGAAAACATCGCGATGGACCTAGCTATGAGAGCCCGAGAGGAATAATGATGGTCATACCTAAGCCCGGTTGGTCTACAGACGTTGGAAAGCCACAAAGGTGAAGGCTCTGGCTACACCTCTGCCTTCACAAGGGTATCGATGGGCTCTCTATCCATCCCTCCTCAATCGCCACCAGTCCTTCAGGTACTGCGGTGATTGGACCAACTGATGGACATCATGTCAAGGAAAGGTTGTCAAAGCCGACAGGTATTATGGTACCAGATATGTCAGACCCTACTCCTCGTCTGACCCCTGCTCTGATCATTCTGCCCACTATGCCCTCAGTTGCAAACTCTATACCTCCCATCGCCGCTCTAAAACCCACGCCTCTAACAGTCCCTTTGCCCGTTCCTGACCTCTCTCCTACCCCAACCTTCCCACCAGCAGTAGCAGTTACCCCTGGGTTCCAGCCACCGCAAGTGGTAACACCAGGACCTTTTGAAGAGGTAGAGCACCAGTAAGAGTGAGCACCTGAGACTCCATCATGGGGAACTCCAATCCCCAGACCCGGGATACCTGCCCGCCCTGTTGCTTGAGCACCGGTGATTCCCTCTGCCCCCTCAGAACCAACTGTTCCAGGCAAGCTCTATACAATTACAAGCGGCAAGTCGGACACCCAAGAAGGGTTCTGTCTGTCAGGCTGCAAATCACAAGAGACCCACATGGGGTGAATTTATTACCACTCATATGGGTGCAGGAATGGACCACGGACCCCAGTGAAGCACGGAAGAAGGCAGAAGGAAGGAGATAGATGACCAATGTGTGTGTATTGTGGGTGCTAGAGGCACGCTGGCCCCCCAATGCAACCCCTGAGTTATCCACAGCTTCAAGCATTTCTGCAGATAACTCAGGTGGCTCCCAACCCATCTCCCGACGGTGGACGACGCCCTGTTCCACCACTGGCATCAGTACCATCACAGACTAACCCTGCGACGATGGGAATCAGGACGGCCAGTAGGGGCGGTTTGATGGGTACGACAGACCACAGGAAACACAAGGTGAAAATGCCAGGGGTAGTAGAGATAGAAATGTGCCCTCTGGCAGTAGTACAGCATGAGCAGGAGGAGATCGTGGGGAGTCAGGCCATGACAGTCCAGATGATGATGATGCTGATTCCCTCACTGACTTGACCCCCTTTCTCAGCACTCATAAGGCTGATTGGAGTGACGAGAAGAAACGACCACCGGGACTGCCGCACTAAGAAGGTAAATCACGGGAATTACGCAGCAGATTGACATCTCAGCCATCCTCCACACAGCGACAGAAAAAGCTCGAGAAGCTGAGTGGCATTGTAGAGTTTACGGGGAAGGTCACCAAACTCGCTAGCTTCCTGACGCTGGTGGAGGTTAAGTTCCAATACTGTGCCAGGTTTAGTTTGACCGATATCGATAAGGTAAACCTGGTGATACCCCTTTTAGAAGACTCTGCCCACCCATGGTATTTAGGGCTGCACTCTCTGAACAATAAGGAGGCAGCCAAGGGTACTGGAGTTCCCGTTAACAACCGTAACCTATTGGGAATGTGGAAAGAATTTGGGAAATGGCTCGAACGAAGTTTCAGTGGCAACCAAGGGGAACGAGACCGGTCCCTTCTCAAGTGACGAGACCTTATAATGAAGCCACAGCACATTGATAAGTATCTGAACAAGATAATTGACAACATGTATAAACTTTGCTATAAAGACCCAATAAAGGTACGAGATAAGGTATGATAAGGCCTTGTCCATGATATTCGGAATGTGTGGGCGCTCAAGGAGCCCCATGGAACTGATGTGGATGACTACCTTGATCTTCTTCGAAAGGTCGAACAAACATAGCAAGACCACAACTGGTTTAGTAACTATGTTATCCACCCTGTCCAATGGTCTCAGGCAGCTGACAAGAACGACGAAAGATCATCAACTTCCCCCAGGTTTAAAAACACCCAAAAAGGTGTACGCAGACAGAACCGGAGCCCTGCCAAACCTAATAATTTCGATTCAGGGAAGAAAGCAAAGCTGGCGACTTCTGAGTATGCTTTAGCGCAAAATGAAATCCTGTCAACTTTGACTAGACAGTGGAGAAAGGACAACCGGTCCACCAAGTATGGACAAACTGGTTGCTTCTGGAGGAAGTGTACCGTAGCGTACCTGGGTATTTGTTTGTCCAAAGAGGCTTCTATATTGAAACGGTCAGCCCTGGTAAGTCACCCCTCGGATACGGACTGGTGGCTAAAGTGCATTGAAGTGCCATCTCCAGCGTCCTCATCGAGGATACTTGTAGTCCCACAGGTATTACCTCAAATCATGGAGGTTGATACTGGCGGCTTGGAATAGGTAAGAACCTATTCTGCTTAAGGTATGACCACACTAACCCATATCCATAGACCCATAAGGGATGGATGGAAAGGGACCCTGCCAGTGACTTCGGGAATGGGTAAGTACCACTCTACCACCTGAACAAGCCTGGTACTGCCTACACCTAGGGGGTGTGGCCAGATAGATGTTGCAGGCCACGTGCAGTAGAATGGGCTACCTTTCATTTATTGGGTTTCTGGTTATTTCCTTTGTTCTAGTTATACACATTTCTTTCATGATGTTCTTGGCTGGATAGACAAGTCAGAGGACATTATTTCGCTTCGGGATGGGTGAGGTCTTGGTTGACGAGACGCTCGACATTGGGGAAGGCAAGGTGTTTCGCTTGAAACCGGTCCAACAGCAGACCTCTACCTAACTCCGGAAACTTGTTATGTTTAGTACAAGTGGAATTGGTTCAGGCAGGACTTGTTCCAATACACCACGTTATTTCCAAGTTTACCTGAGCAGTGTTTAGTACCCCGAATCATACTGGGGTCATAGTAACCACCCTGGCACTTGTAATACAATGAACTCCAATCCCATAAACGTTTGCTGACCCATTCTGGCCCCTCCTGTGTCCAAAGGCCAGAGACCAAAATCATTAAGCCAAGATGACTAAGTCCCTAAGACAAGGGAAGAGGCAGAAATGTGACAACTTGCCTCGTCACACCAAGTCTATTCACCTATGTGTGAAGTTCAACTTGCAGATGGCAGCTAGACAGGTAAGCGCGGAAGCTGACCTGCTACTCGATAGTGGAGCTACCAGGCTGGTGCTTAGTAGCCAATAGGTTAAACAGACCCTGGGACCTGGTGTCCGGCGGAAGGTACACATGCTGATAAGCGATACAAGCATTAATCATATTCCTGGGTCAGGTCTACACAATACCAAGTCATTCAATATGAGGTTGGGTGACCACCAAAATGGGATGGGCTTTGAGGTCACGGATATGCCCATCACTAAGGTGGATGGCTACCTACCTATGTCTTGGCAAGAGGACCATAACCCTGACATAGATTGGAAGACGCAATTACTAACCTGGTGCTCCGATTTCTACAAGGCTAACTGCCTAGCAGAGCAGAAAGAGATAGTATGCCTGACTGACGAGGAGTTAATATCCAAAGACCCTGGTAATGTGTACCTGTAGAGAATAGTAGAATTCTCGCACGAAAAAGGTGCCGACATTGCAGTCCAGCTGCTTGCACAGCATAAGGACTACAGGGATATCGTCAGCGAAGAGCAGATTGAGGTACTGCCAGAAGATACGAAGTATAAGGATAGAATTGACTTGCAGCCTGGGACTGAACCCCTGTTCAGGCCTATCTATCGATTATTGGAAAAGAAGGTTCAGGTACGAACAGAATATCTGAATGAGATGCTGCCAACTGGAAAGCTACGGAGATCTTGTTTCTCGGCTGCCACCCATATCCTGCACGTGCCAATACCTGGTAGCACATTAAGACTGCTAATAGATTGTGGAGGGCTAAACAACATCGTGGTGAAGAGTAAATATTCTCTACAGTTAATAAACAAAGTGCGAGACCGATTAGGAAAGGCCTGTTTATTTACTAAGTTGGACTAGAAGAACTGCTGGTATCTTCTGAGTATAGCGGAAGAGCAGGAAGGGAAGACAGCCTTCAGGTGTAGATATGGATTGTATGAATATGGGGTCATACCCTTTGGGTTATGTAATGCCCTAGCGACTTTCCAGAGCATAATAAATCTAGTCTTTTTGGACCTCTTGGATGAAGAAGTCATTGCATACATAGATGACATCCTGGTCTGCTGGAAGACCATGGAGGAACATGTGGCGCTCATAAGGCACGTGATGGAGAAACTGCGGAAAGCATGACTTTGTGTACGGATGAAGAACCCCAGTTTCCACCTATGGCAGGTCGAATTCCTAGAATACTAGATCTCTAATATAGTGATCTCCATACAGTCGGAGACGGTGCAGGCAATTAAGAATTAGGCCGCTCTGGTATTGTAACGAGCCAGCATACATAAGCTATGGCAGCCTGAACCTGCACCAATACAGACACCCATGGGGTGGACTGGGAGGAGCCAGTGGGCAAGTAAGCACTTGACCCTGGAAGACCCGATGGCGTATGTACTGCGATGAATAGAAATTGCTAGCAAGGTACTTACATACTTAGCTACACCCAGGAGCGATTTCAGCCTACTGAGGGATCTCGGAAGGGGCTGTTACTCTGCTAAGCTGGGTAACTGAAGGAAGGTTAAAAGTGTCGATCTCTGGTAACGAAATACACTAGGTAACTCAGTAAAGTTATCTTGTCTACCGGAGCTGGTCATACTACCCTTGGGATCAGGTTGCCCGACCATGGGGCTCCGGTTACCCTGCCATGGGGCTCAGGTTACCCTGCCATGGGGCTCAGGTTACCCTGCCATGGGGCTCGGGTTACCCTGCCATGGGGCTCGGGTTACCCTTTTGGAAGGCCTGAGTTACCCTACCTTTCAACATGAAGTCCCCTGGAAAGTTCTGAAAAAATGACTAGAATATTGGTCCTGTGCAGCCACACATAAAACTAGAATCTGTGGTTCCGAGAGATGCTATTGGGCGGGCTATACAACTTGGAAGACCCTGTGAATTGGGGACATTTTTCCTATCATACACAGCCGGCCCCACCTTGAAGCCCGGACATCATGGGTGAGTGCTTGTGTAGTTGTATGCAGTCGAGGAAAGAGCAATCTTTACAAACCTGGTTGCAACTCTGTATGCATCACTACCATCGGGTCGACCATAGTCTGTGTACGGGATGTACAACGGGGCATAGCATGGAAGGTGGAGTACCTCCTCCAAGTTGTTCGGAATGAAATGGACCAAAACTGACAGACTTAATGCGGATTAACTGTAGGGGTCCCAAATGTAGTCAAGGGTGGTGCCATCACAAGCACAGGAGTTTAACACCTCCCAAGCGCAAATGTGTCCCTAATGCCATAAGCTCTGTAGATGAAGTACAGTGACACTAAAAGCATAATACCTACTATAGGTAATGTGGATCCGCGATGGTGGTCATGGGTATCGCCCATTGGACCACTACAGGGGCAGTGTATGCTATGGAAGACAATGGAAGCTAGTGAATCATAAATAGTACATAGATAAACCACTCACGGCAGCTTTGGGGGTCACATAAGGGTCAACGCACATGGGAATGGTGTCCTAGGTAGTCAAGTTCATCAGGTGTCTTGACTGTTAGCCACCAGGACTGTAGCAATACCAAGAGGCTTTCACTGCGGTGGGCACTATAGAGGTACGCCGCACAAATTATAGCCGCATGAGGTGATGACTGCCTCGAGTGTATCAACACATGCATGCCCAAAAGGTGTGCCAGGAGATGTGTCAGACCACCCTTAGCAGAGAAGGGTAGGCTCGGATAGTTGGAGTAAACTGATGCGACTATTTCGGGCATAAGATAAAACTACTTGAAAGTCTATGCGAGAACTTTCCCACTCCAACAATCGATCCTCTGGAGACCTTAATTGAGTGCAGTGTTAGGTTTAAGGAGATTATATTTTACCGCTTACTTTACTCTGACATTTCTCTGAACTCTTGGTGATAAGTTTGAAGTTGTTTAGTACCGTCGCAACCTGAGAATCAACCTTCCTAGAGGTGCCCCTATTAGAGCCATGCATTATCCACATTTAAAGCTTCATACGCTTTGCCAACTTCTCTCATTGGTTCATGAAGGGTTTCAGCAAGGTAGCCCAACGTCTGTGGGACTTCACAACGAAGGTTGTCCTATGGCTATGGACACCTGCTTGTGAGCAGTTCTTTAATTATTGGAAGAAAGCATTCACATCCAATCCTATCCTAGTATATTTTGACCCTGAATGGCCAATGAGGCTGGAAACCGACACTATGGACTTTGCGTTAGGGGCTGTCCTCCCTCACTTGTGTGAAGACAAGAGGTTCCACCTGGTGGCATATCATAGTCAGAAGTTTCACCATGTGCAGATTAATCATTATCTCCAGGACAAGGGAATGACTACTACTGTAGCGGTATTCGAGGAAAGGGATCATCTGCTCTGCTTAGCAACAGACCTGTTGGCGATCTATACAGATCATAAGAATTTGGAGTGCTTTAATAGTACTGAGGTCCTTAACCATAGGCAGCAGTGCCGGGCTGAGTTCCTGCAACCATTCCACCCCCAGGTGTTTTCCCGAGAAGGGCAATTGAATGAGAAGCCCAATGCCTTGTCGCGGCATAGGAACCACCACCTTGAAATGAGGGGTGATTTTCCGCTACGGTTGTTCTTGCACTGGGCACAGTCGGTTGAGAGCCAGAAATAGAACATTTCGCAACCATCGGTGTTGCAAGTGTACCCAGGCTTTTGGCTACGGTCCTACCTTTTGGTTCAACTGCAGGTAGTGATAAGACAGGACCAGGAATACTTAAGAATCCTGAAGGCAATGAGTGCAGGTGACAAAGAGGTCGCCTGACATTTCACCATAGAAAGGGGCCTACTGCTATATGAGAACAGGTGGTACCTCTCTAAGGGTGAGAATCTGAAGCAGACATTCAAAGAGGCGGAACATGACTCCCAAATCCCAGGAGACTTTGGAACCTGCAAACCCATTAGCAGTGTTAGGGCTAACTTCTATGGACATAAGATGGATAAAGAGATCACCGACTGTATGCGAACATGTGATGCGTGCCACAGAAACAAGTCTATCGGGCAAAAGAAGTTTGATCTTCTGGAACCCATTGATGTTCCTACGTGGCCTTGGACAGCAATCCCAATGCACTTCATTGTAGTGCTGCTAGAGTCAGAAGGGTATACCCAGTAGTAGGTCGTTGGTGACAGATTTTCAAAAATGGCATACTTTATACCACTGACCACCAAGGTACCAATCAAGGAGCTTGTCTCGGTATTCCTAAAGGCAGTTTGGCCCCTTCATGGGGTCAAGGAGTCAATCAACTCTGACTGAGATAGGCGATTCACATCGAAGTTCTAGATGGGTCTGATGTACTTGTTACAAGTGAAACCAATCATTCCGACTAGATTCTATCCCGAGTCTGCAGGGCAAACTGAGAGGGTCAATCAGACACTAGAGCAGTAGTTGCATGGTTACTGTTCCTACCAACAGGATGACTGGGTTTCGCTACTACCACTTGCGGAGTATGCATATAATACCTCGACAAGGAAATCCACCCAGTTGTCGACGTTGGATATCAACTGTGGGTTTAACCAGTGGACAAACTGGTCTGGTGTAGTATTGGATAACCAAGGGATCCACCCTCACAGTGAGCTCTAGGTTAAGGAATGGGAAGGAACCTGGCAAGAGATTCAAGGAACGATCCAAAGGGGACAGGAAGGGCAACTGAAATAGCTAAACTAGAAAAGGTTGTCATCGTCAGACCATATTACCTTGGAGGATGGGGCCTCTGGGCAGGCGGAGAAAGCAGACCATCTGATGTTGGCTGGGAAGAATATCCGCACCAAGCATCCGATGGAAAAGCTGGACAACCTGGTGTTTGTCCCTTCCATGGTCAAAGGTCAGGTGCGAACCCAAGCATACGAACTCCAATTGCCCACCAGATGCAGCATCCACCCAGGTTTCCATGTCCCATTGCTAGAAGCATGACACGATGATCTGGGAGCAGGCTGAGCTAAGGAGATCCCTACCCAGGTATTGGTGGACAATGAGTGAAGTTAGGTTATCACAGCCGTAGTGGACAGGTAATAATATGGTGGAGCAAAGGTGAAATCTCCGTCATACTTCGTTCAGTACCTAGTTTCATGGAAAGGCTATGAAGCTGTGGAGAACCCACTGGTGTCCTATGAGAGAGTAGAAGGGACAGGCTTACAGGCCATTCTAGCTTTCCACCAACAATATCTGTCCAAGCCCAGGGACCATAAGGTCTTGGTAGAATCAAGCCAGGGAAATACGAGATGATGCTAACAGTCCGGGACAGACCGTAGAGAAGAGGGCAGTGATGTAACAACCCAGAATACCTGCTCTATAGCGGTATGAACCTACACCCATACAGACAGCCAGGAGGCTGACTGGTAGAAACCAGCAGGCAAGTAAGTACTGGACCCGTAGAGACTCAATGGCCCAGGCTTCAATATGAACAGAAATGGTTGACGCGGTACTTAGGTACTTGGCTACATTCATGGGCAAGGGCAGCGTACTTAGAGACCTCTGATGGGGCAGCTACTCTTCCCGGCTGGGTAACTGGAGAAAGGTAAAAAGTGCCTATTGCCAGTGGTGGGATGGACAGGGTAACCGGGTAGGGGAGTAATGTTACCCAGTCCACTGGACATGGTTACCCTACTCTCAGGATCAGGTTACCCTGGTATGGAGCTCGGGATACCCTGTCTAAAGTCCTAAGTTACCCTGCCTTTCAATACGAAGTCCCTCCGCGCGTTTGGGAAAAATAACCAGAACGTTTCTCATATGAAATCATGCATAATACGGGAATCTGAGGTTCCAGGAGATGCTATTTGGCTAGCTACACAACCCCAAAGAAGCTGTAACTGGGAGACATTATTCCTATCATGCTCCTCCAGCCCTGCCTTGAGGCCAGGACATCATGGGCAAACAGTTGTGTGGTTGTCCGCAGTCTAGTAAAAGGGAATCTTTGGAGACCTGCTTGGAACATCATGCACGTGGCTGCCGCCTGGTCAACCGTATGCTGTTCACAGGATATAGAGAGTGGCATGGGGTGGAAGGTAGAGTACCTCCTCTAAGTTGTTCGGAGTAAGACAGACCAAAGCTGGCGGAATTCGCAGGAGTTAGCCAGGAGGGTCACAAAGGTAGTCCCAGGTGGTGCACGGGTGACCAGGAGAATGTTACACCTACCAAGCCCAAACATGTCCCCAATGCTATAGGCTCCCTAAGTGACGTGCAGAGACACTAAAAGCATGATTCCTACTGCAGGAAAGGAGGGCCCCAGACAATGGTCATAGGTAGTGCCCATTGGAGCACCACAGGACCACCATATCCAATGGAAGAATCTGGAAGTTCAAGAGTCACAAATAGTAGATAGATAAACCACTCACAGAAGCTTCCGTGGTCAGGTAGAGAGCAATGCATATTATGCCGGTGTCATAGGTAGTCCAGTTCATCAGGTGTCTTGACCGTTATCTACTGGCAAGGCACTGATGCAATGGGGTTTTCACTCCGGCAGGCAAAATGGAGATGCGCCGCTGAAACAATACCCGCACAAGGTGAATGCCCACTAGAGTGTGTCGACACCTGCATGCCTGAAGGGTGGGTTAGGAGATGTGTCGGACCACCCTTAGTGGTGAAGGCTGTGCTCGAATCGTTGGAATGAACTGATGAGAGACTTTCTGTCATAAGATAAAACTGCTTGAAAGTCTATGTGAGAACTGTCCTACTCCAACAATCAATCCTCTCGAGATCTTAATTGAATAAAGTAACAGCCTTAATGATATTAAGTTTTGCCCATTACTTTATTCTTACAATTGTATGTACTTTCGGCGAGAGATTTGAAGTCATTTGATGCAGTCACAACCTGGAAATCCATCTTCCTAATGCTGCCCCTGTTACAACAGTATGCCGAATGGAAGATGCCGAGAGGGGTGGCTACGTTGGTAAACATGGTAGTTCTTCACAAAATGGGCAATGTCCCAATACATACCTGACTAGTAAAAGTGGTGGGATACTAGCTCATGAGTCTTGGTCCTCCCTGGGTGTCCTATATTGGAGCGGTTGTCAATTTCTTGGATCAGTTGCAATCTTGGGGCAGTGTGGAGTGAGAGATATAGAGGGTCACAGAAGAGCATTTGGTCCCTATCTCTTTGGCACTAAATGTGGGAGATGTAGCATGAGTGGCACTCTCCTTGGTCCAAAGCCTGCAGGATGTGCGTGGAAGTCGCATCTGCTTCATATGCCTCTTACCAGAGACTTTCCGGAGGTAATGCTCCTGTAGAGAGCATGATGTTTACCAACAAACCCATAGTATAGGGCTACAACACTGCCTGTGTTTCATATTCTTCTCACTGCTTCCCTTCTTCTTCAGTTGGCCCTCGCATCCTGGTCAAGGCATACATTGTTCCATTCTGCTTTCCCAACCGATACTCAATACCATAATTGAATTGTCTACGAAAGTTGAAACAGTGGCTTCTATGCAGTTCAAGAGATGCTTAGTAGGAAAGTACTTCACATTGGAGTGGTCGGCCAAGATCGTAACTATACACCTGTGAAGGTAACATACCGATTCCTCCCAGGTGTGGACTACTGCCCTTAGTCCCTTGTCCTAGATGTCCTAGTTACATTTAGCCGTGGTATACTTTTGGGAGCAAAAGGCAATAAGGTGGGGTACCCCTTTATTGTCCCGTTGTGCAATTATGCCTGCAGGCACAAGATCTGAAACAGTGGATTCAATAATTGTTTCCTTGAAGAAACCAAAATGGGCGAGAATATAGGTAGTGGTGAAGGCCGTCGTGAGTTACTAAAAGGTACACTAAAGCTGTGGATTTCAAATAAATAGTTGATGCTACTTGGTAAGAGCGATAAGGGGTCGGTGCAACTGTGACAAGCATTGAGAATGTAACAACCCAGCATACATGAGCTGTGGCAGTCAGAAACCTACACCCATACAGGTAGCCCGGAGGGGAACTGGTGGGAACCGACAGACAAGTAAGTCCTGGACCTATGGAGGCCCGATGGCCCAGGCTCCAAGATGAACAGAATTAGCTGGCCGGGTACTTAGGTACCTGGGTACATGCGGGAGTGGTGTCAGCGTACTTAGGGACCTCTGAAGGGGCAGTTACTCAGCGAAGCCAGGTAACCGGAGAAAGGTCAGAAGTGTCTATCTCTGGCAGTGGGATAGATAGGGTAACAGGGAAAAGTTAGCTTGTTCACTGGACAAGGTTACCCTACCCTCAGGATCAGGATACCCTGTCATGGGGCTTGGGTTACCCTGCCCAAAGTCCTGAGTTACCCTACCTTTCAATATAAAGTCCCTCGAGGAGTTTGGGAAAAATGACCACAATGTTTGTCATGCGAACCCATCCATAATGGTGCAATCTAGGGTTTTGGGAGATGCTATTAGGCGAGCTACGCAGCTCCAAAGAGGGTGTTAGTTGAGGACATTATTCCAATCATAATCCTCCAGCCCCAGCTTAAGGCCCAGGCGACATGGGCAAACGGTTGCGTAGTTGTATGCAGTATAGCAAAGAAGGATCTTTGCAGATACTCTTGGAACACCGTATGGGTTGCTGCCGTCCGGTCAACAGTAGGCTCTTCGCAAGATAAATAAAGGGGCATAAGGTGGAAGGTGGAGTACCTGCTTCAAGTCGTTCGCAGTAAAACAGACCAAAGCTGACACGGTTAACGGGTGTTAACCGTGGGGTCCCGAGGTTAGTCCTGAGTGGTATGGGGGTAACCGCAAGGGTTTTACACCTGCCAAGCCCGAAAGTGTCCCCAATACCATAGGCTGTGAAAGGCCAGTGCAGAGGTACTGAAACCATGATTCCAACTACAAGTAAGGTGAATCCAAGGTAGTGGTCATGGGTAGCGCCCCTTGAATTACTCCTGGATCACCATATCCTGCAGAAGACACCAGAAGCCCAAGAATCGTAAATGGTAGATAGACAAACCGCTCACGGTAGCTTCTGGGACCAAGCAGAGATCAATGCATGTTGGAAGGTTGTCATAGATAGTCTAGTTCATCCAGTGTCTTGAATGTTAGCCACTGGTAAGATGCTGATATGAAGAGGTTTCCACTGTGGCAGGTAAAAGGGAAATGCACCGCAGAAATGATAACCGCATAAGGTGAAATCCGAGAAGAGTGTATCGACAGATCCATGCCTGAAGGGTGTGCCATGAGGTGTGTAGGACCTCCCTTAGTGGAGAAGGGTGTGCTCACACAGGAGGAGTAAAGTGATGGGACAGTTTCTAGCATAAAATGAAACTACCTGAAAGTCTATGCCAGAACTCTCCTACGCCAACAATCAATCTTCTCGAAACCTTCATTGAGTGAAGCATCAGGCTTAACGATATTAAGTTTAACCATTTACTTTACCCCTACCTTTGTGTGAGCTTTTGGCAATAAGTTTGAAGTTGTTCGGTACGGGTGCAATCTTGGGATCCATTTTCCTAGCGGTGCCCCGATTACAGTATATCATGGAGGGACATCCTCGCTTAGCTCTTCCCCTGATTAATTGCTTCCGACTTTCGGCACCGACCCTACATGAATACTGGTAACCTTGTCCAGAACAAGTAGCCCAGTGTAGAAAGCGCAATAGCTAGTACCCAACTTCGAACCCGAATGGAATCCAACCCAGATTCGGACCTTGACCTTGACGAGAACAATGCCCACAGGTTTCATGGGTCGGTTTTTGCCGATATTCCCGGTATTGACGGGGATGGCCACCAGCTGCTTCTGAAAGCCGCCCCTATTCAGTTACTAGATGACTATGTTAATCTTATGATTACTGACCCTTGGACTGCAGCGCTTTTGTTCTTGCAAGATTCTGCCCTCGCCCAAAACATGAGCCCTCCACAGCCAGGAGGTGTCCCATTTAGCCCTTTCTCACACGAGTCCATCGTACCTTACATCATCCGTGAGGTATCCAAATCACGCGAGGAAGCCAAGCAAGAAATGAGAAACTGGAACCACCAGCACCAGGAGATGTTCCATAAACAGATTACTACAGCAGCGGTGGAATAGATTAAAGTGCAGCAGGGGGCATTCCTGCAAACACTAAAAGACCAGAACGTATTGAAGGATTGTATGGCAGCATTGGAAAGACCTTTTGCAGGCAGGTATAGTATTGATGCTGAGAATAACGTGCTGATGTTGGAGGCTCCACCCCCACTTCTCCTTGTCCATATGAAGCCCAAAGATTGTGGAATGGAATTGGCTATAAGAGACAGATAGGAACAGTGGAGGGCATGCCTAAGTTCCGTGGATATACGAATGTGGGAAAGCCTCAAGGGTGCAGGCTACAGCTATACCTCGTTCTTCACAAGACTATCAACCGGCTTCCTGTCTGTTCCTTTCTCAAGCACCTGCAGTCATTCAGGAAGTCCAGTGATTGGACCAACTAATGGATATCGTGTCAAGAAAACGACGTCGAAGCCGAAGCACATCACAGCACCAGATACACCTGACCCTACTCCTCGTCCGACCCCTGCCCCTATCATTTCTCCCGCAACTCCTTCTGTGGCAACTAGCCTGCCTCCCTTCACCACCCCACGACCCACACCTCTACTAGTTTTATTGCCCACCTCTGATACCTCCCCTGCCACAGCCTTCCCACCAGCAGTATTGGCTACCCCAGGGTTCCGGCCACTGTGCGTGGCATCACCTGGACCTTTTCAACAGGTTCGGTGTCCGGAAGAGCTGGCACCCATGGCTTCATCACGGGGGACTCCAATCCCCCCACCCAGGACACCTGCTCGCTCCGTTCCTTGGGCACCTATGATTTCCTCCGCCCCGTAGAAACCAACTGCTGCATGTGCACTTCCCACAATCACAAGCCCTGAGTCGGACAGTCAAGCTGAATTCTGTCCATCGGGCTGCAAATTGGAAGAGATGCAGAAGGGGTGGATTCATTAGCACACATTGGGGTGCAGGAATGAACAACAGATGCCCGTAAGTCACAGAAGAAGGCAGAATGAAGGAGATGGACGACCAACATGTGGGTATTGTGGGTTAGGGAGGCATACTAGGCCCCCAATGCAACCACTGAGCTGTCCAGAGCTCCAGGCATTTCTGCAAATAGCTCAGGCATCCCCTAACACAACTCCCGAGAGTGGGCAATGCCCTGCTCCACTACCGGCATCAGTACCATCAGGGGCTAACACCCCTGGGGATGGGAACCAGGATGGCCTGAGGGAACGGTTCGATAGGTATAACAGACCACTGGAAACCCCTAGTGGAAACACTCGGCATGGTGGAGATAGAAACGTGCCACCTGGTATTGGTACAGTGGCTGCGGGAGAAGATCCAGGGGACACTGACCATGATAATATGGACAATGATAAAGACAATTCTCTTCCTGATTTGACCCCCATTCTCAGCGCTCGCAAGGATGAATGGAGTGACAAGAAGATATAATGGTGGGACCGCTGTACTAAGAAGCTAGCAAGGGAACTGCAGAGCAGGTTGATGTCCCGGCCGTCCTCCAGACAGTGGCAGAAGAAGCCAGGAAAGCTGCGTGGCATTCCAGCGTTCAAAGGAAAGGTCACCGAACTCACCAGCTTCCTGACGCGGGGAGAGGTTAAGTTGAGTATTTTGCTAGATGTAGGTAGATCGATATGGACAAGTTAAACCTGGTGATCCCCCTTTTAGAAGACACCGCCTGCACATGGTATCTCGGGCTACACTCCCACATCAATAAGGAGGCAGCCAAGCATACTGAAGTTCCTGTTAACAATGGTAACCTATTGCAAACGCGGAAAGGATGCCGGGAACTGCTCGCACAAAGTTTTGGTGGTATGCAAGGGGAATAAGACCGATCCACTCTCGAGTGGCAAGACCTGCTGATGAAGCCGCATCACATCGATGAGTACCTGGACAGGATAATTGACTACATATATAAGGTTGGCTGTACAGACCCAGTGCAGGTAAGAGGTAAGGTACGGTCAGATATTACCCAAGTGGTTCAGAATGTGCGGGCACTCCAGGAGCCCCATCCAACCAACTTGAATAACTACCTTGATCTTTATCGAAAAGTTGGACACATTCTGGAAAACAACACCTGGTTCAGTAACCATGTTATCCCTTTTGTACAACGGTCTCAGTCAAGGGGTATGAAGGACGATGGGTCCTCCACTTCTGGGAGGTTTAAAAAGAAGCAAAAAGGTTTGTGCAGACAGAACCAGAGGCCTGCCAAACATACTAATTTCAATGTAGGAAAACAGGGAAAGCCGGCGACTCATGTGTGTGCAATAGCGTATAAGGGAATCCTGGCGACTTTGACCAAACTGCGGAGAAAGCACAACCCATGCACCGAGTGTGCACAAACTGGTCACTTCTACAGAAAGTGTACCGCGGCATACTCCATTATTAGTTCATCCAAACAGGCTGTTGGGTTGAAACGGTCAGCCCCGGTAAGTAAGCCCTAGGGTATGGACAAGTGGCTACAGCGCATCAAAGTGCCACCTCCAGCTTCCTTGTCAAAGATACTTGAAGCCTGACAGGGATCACCTCAGATCATGGGGGTTTATACTGAGGGCTCGAAATAGGTCAGAACCTATTGTGCTTAAGGTATAACCTTACCAACCCGTATCCATAGACCCATAAGGGATGGATGGAAAGGAACTCTGGAAATTGCTCCACGGGTGGGTGGTGTGGGCGGATAGATGTTGCGGGCCCTGCATGAGGGACTGGGCTATCTCTCCATTGTTGGATTTCTGGTTATTTCCTTTGTTCCAGTTATATGTATTTCTTTCAGGATTTCCTTACCTGGATAGGCAAGTCATAGGACATTATTTCGGTTCAGGCTGGGTGAGGTTTTCCTTGTGGAGATGCGCGACATTGGGGAAGCAAGGATGCTTCGCTTGGAACTGGTCCAACCATGGACCTTCACCCACCTCAGAAAAGATTGTTATGTTTAGTACAAGAGGAATTGGTTCGGGCTGGACTTGATCAAATAAACAGTATTATTTCCAAGTTTTGTAAGCAGGGTTTAGTACCCAAAATCATGCTGACGTAATAGTAGACACCCTAGCTATTGATAAGATGAATCCCAATCCCTTAACGTTTACCAACACATTGTGGCCACTTCTGTGTCGCAAAGAAAGCGACGAAAAGATTTGCTAATCCCAGATGACTAAGTTTCCAAGACAAGTAAGGAGGCAGAAGCGTGACAACTTGCCTGGTCATATCACGTCTATCCACCTGCGGGTAAAGTTAGACTGGCTGATTGGAGCTGGACAGGTAAGCGTGGAAGTGCTCCTGCTACTCAATATTAGAGCTACTAGGCCAATGCTTAGTAGCTGATGGGTTAAGCAGACTCAGGCACCTTGTGTGTGAAGAAAGGTACATGTGCTGATAAGCGATGCGAGCGGTAATCGCATTCCTGGGTCAGGTCTACACTATACCAAATCCTTGGAGATGAAAATAGGCGACCACTGTAATGAGATACGCTTTGAAGTCGCGGGTATGCCCGACACCAATGTGGACAGGTACCTACCTAGGTCTTGGTTGAAGGACTATAACCCCAACACAGATTGGACGACGGGATCACTAACCTGGTATGCAGATTTCTGCAAGACTGACTGCCTGGCAGGGCAGGGGCAGTGAGTGTTCCTGATGGGTGAAGGGTTACTAGCCGAAGACCCTCGTAATGTATACCTATTGGGAATTGTACAATTTGTGGATGAGGAAGGTGCTAACATTATGGTTAAGCTGCTCCTCTGGTATATGGACTATGCACATATCTTCAGTGAAGAATGGATGGAGGCACTGCCAGAGCACTCCAAGTATCATTATACGATCGAGTTGCAACCTGGGACTCAACCGCTGTTTGGGCCTTTCTATCCGTTATCAGAAAAGGAGCTGGAGGCACGTGGGGAATATCACAATAAAATGCTGCGAACAGGAAAGCTACGGTGATCCAGTTACTCGCCAGCAGCCCCTACCCTCTTCGTGCCAAAACCGGATAGTACGCTAAGATTGGTACTAGATTACCGGGAGCTGAACCAAATCATCGTTAAGAGTAAGTATCCACTACCGCTGATGAATGAACTACGAGATAAGTTAGAAAAGGCTATTATGTTCACTAAGTTAGAGTTAAAGAATAGCTACTACCTTCTGAGGATGGCAGAGGGTGAGGAATGGAAGATGGCCTTCCATTGCAGATATGGACCGTATGAATGCACGGTCATGCCGTTTGGGTTAGATAATGCCGCGGCAACATTCCAGAGCATGATAAAGGAGGTCTTCAGGGACCTCCTGGATCAAGGAGTCATTGCATACATGAATGACATCCGGATCTACTCCGAAACTGTGGTAGAGTATGTCGCAATGGTGAGAAATGGGATGGAGAAAGTGGGGAAACCCAGCCCATGTGTAAGCATGAAGAAGTCCGGTTTCCACAAGCAGGAAGTTGTATTCCGCAGATACAAGATCTCGGGCATCGGGATCTCTATGTTGTCGGAGAATGCACAAACAATCAGGGATTGGGCACCTCCGACCTGCGTCGTTGACGTTCAAAGCTTTATGGGTTGTGCCAATTTCTGTATTTGGTTCACTGTGTAACGACCCAGCATGCATGAGCTATGGCAGACGGAACCTATACCCATACAGGGAGCCAGGAGGCGAACTGGTAGGAACCGGCAGGCAAGTAAGCACTTGACCTACGGAGACCCGATGGACCAGGCTGCGGGAATGAACAGAATTGGCTGGTCAGAGACTTAGGTACCTGGATGCACTCAGGAGTGGTGTCAGCGTACTTACGGACGCCTGAAGGGGCAGTTGCTCACCTAGGCCTGGTAACTGAAGAAAGGTCAGGGGCATCTATCTCCCGCAATGGGATAGACAGAGTAACAGAGAAAGGTTATCTTGTCCACCGGACAGGTTACCCTACCCTCAGGATCAGGTTACCCTGCCTTGGGGCTTGGGTTACCCTGCCCAAGGGTCTGAGTTACCCTACCTGTCAATACGAAGTCCCAGGGGGAGTTCAGGAAAAATGACCGGAATGTTTGTCATGCGAAGCCATGCATGATACTAGAATCTGGGGTTCCACGGGATGCTATTGGGCGAGCTCAGTAGCTTCGAGGAAGCTGGATATTGAATGCATTATTCCTATCATACCCCTCCGGCCCCGCCATGAGGCCCGGACGTCATGGCAACCGGTTCTGTTATTGTTCGCAGTCTACGAAAGAGGAATCGTTGCAGACATGCTTGCAACACCGTATACGTCGCCGCCGTCCGGTCGACCGCAGGCAGTTCGCAGGATATAAAACCGGGCACAGGGTGGAAGGTGGAGTACCTCCTCTAACTTGTTCAGACTAAAATGGAGCAAAACTGACAGAGTAAACGGGTGTTAACCATGGGGTCCCGAAGGTAGTCCCGGGTGGTGCCGGGGCAACTGGGAGAGTCTTACACCTACCAAGCCCGAACGTGCTCCCAACGCTATAGGCTCCCAAAGGGTAGTGCAGAGTCACTAAAAGCATCATTCCTACTACAGGTAAGGTAGATCCGGGGTAGTGGTCATGGGTAGCGCCCATTGGATCACTCGCGGAATATCGTGCCCTGCGGAAGACAACGGAAGCCCAAGGCCCGTAAATTGTGAATAGATAAACCGCTCAGGCTAGCCTCCGGAGTCAAGTAGTGATCAATGCATATGGGAAGGGTGTCATAGACAGCCTAGTTCATGAGGTGCCTTGACTGTTAGCCACTGGGAAGACACGGATGCGCAGAGGCTTTCACTCCGGCGGGCAAAATGGAAATGCACTACAGAGAAAATAACCGCATAAGGTCAATGCCGAGTACAGTGTGTCGACACATGCATGCCCGATGGGTGTGCCAGGAGACATGTCGGACCACCCTTAGCGGAGGAGGGTGTACTCGAATGGTTGGAGTAAACTGCTGGGGAAGTTTCTGGCATAAGGTAAAACTACGTGAAAGTCTATGCGAGAACTCTCCTACTCCAACAATCAATCCTCTCGAGACCTTAATTGAGTGAAGCGTCAGGCTTAACGATATTAAGTCTTACCGTTACTTTACTCTTCCATCTGCGTGAACTTTTGATGATAAGTTTGAAGTTGTTCAGTGCGGTCGCAACCTTGGGATCCCTCTTACTAGGGGTGCCCCCGTTACAGTATATCGTTAAGCGACCTCCTCGCTTAACTCATCTCCCGATTAATTGTTTCTGAACTTTGACACTGACCTTGCGTGAATACTGGCAACCTTGTCCAGAACAAGTAGCCCTGGGTGGAAAGCGCAATGGCTAGTATCAAACTTCGAACCAGAATGGAATCCAACCCGGATTCAGACCGTGACCTTGGCAAGAACACTGCCCACACGTTTTGTGCGTCGGTTTTTGCGCATGTTCGGGGTATCGACTGGGACGGCCACAAGCTACTCCGGGAGGCCGCTCCTATTCAGTTACCTGCTCAAGGTCTTGACCTCCGGATTACAGACCCTCGTGCTGCGGCGCTCTCATTTTTCCACGACACTAGCTTAGTCCACAACATACTCCCTTCCCCGCCGCAGGGAGTTCCCTTTAGCGAGTTCTTTCGCGAATTTGTCGAACCTTACATGGTCAGGGAAGTAGCCAAGTCGGTTGAGGACGCGAAGCGGGAACTAAAGGACTGGAACCACCAGCAGCCGCAGGTTTTCCGAACCCAGATCACTACGGCAGCGGTGGAATGGTTGAAGGTACAGCAGGAGGCATACCTGCAGATGATAAGCGATCAGCAGGCATTGAAGACACGGATGGCAGCCTTGGAAAAGGCTTTTAAGGGAGGGTATAGTATTGATGCTGAGAATGATGTACTGATGTTAGAGTCCACGCCCCCACTCCCCCTCGTCCATACCAAGCCCAACAATTTCGGCATGGAGTTGGACATGAGAGCCAGAGACGATTAGTGGAGGGCATGCTTGAGCCTAATCGGTATACGGATCTTGGAAAGCCTGAAAGGTGAGTGCTACAGTTATACCTCTTCCTTCTCAAGAGCATCTACAGGCTCCCTGTTGGTTCCCTCCTCAATTGCCCGCAGTACGTTGCGGAACCCAATGGTCGGGCGAACCGATGGACGTCGAGTATGGAAAAGGAATTCCAAACCGTAGTGTACCCCGGCACCAGATACACCGGACCCTACTCCTCGTCCAACTCCGGCTCCAAACATTTCCCCTCCAACAGCCTGTCAGTTGCAACTCCTGTACCTCCCATCGCCGCCCCAAGACCCACACCTCTGCCAGTTTCGTTGCCCGCTCCAGATACCTTCCCTGCCACAGCATTCCCACCAGCAGTATTGGCCACCCCAGGGTTTCGGGCACTGCGCGCAGCGTCACCTGGATTCTTCAAACCGGTAAGATGCCCGGAGGAGCGAACAGCCATGGCTCAGTTACGAGGGACTCCAATCCTCGGGCCTGGGGCGCCTGCTCGCTCCGTTCCTTGGGCACCGGTCATCCCCACCGTACCCTCAAGCCAAGTCTTCCCGCCGCTCTCGCCACCGTCACAAGTGGCGATTCGGACGGCCAAGACGAGTTCTGTCCATCGGGCTGTAAGTCAGAAGAGACCCAGATGACGTGGATTCATTACCCCTCCTACGGGTGTAGGAAGGGACCACGGACCCTGGTGAGGCATAGAAGGAGGTAGAAAGAAGGAGACGGATGACCGACATGTGTGTACTGTGGGTCATGGAGGCACGCTGGCCCCCAGATGCAACCCTTGAGTTGTCTAGAGTTGCAGTCTTTTCTGCGGATAACACAGACGGCGCCCAACCCAACTCCGGAGAGTGGGCGACACTCTGTTCCACCACCGGCGTCAGGACCATCAGGGGCTAACCCCCCAGAAGATGGTAACCAGGATAGCCAGGGGGAACGGTTTGATAGATATGATAGACCCTGGGAATGCCAGGGCGGGAACACCGGAGGTAGTGGGNGTGATACGATAGGGGCAGGCGGAGATCCAGGGGACTTTGACCATGACAGCTCGGATGATGATGACAAGGGAGATTCTCTCCCGGATTTGACCCCCTTCCTTGATGCTCGCAAGGATGACTAGACCAATGAGAAGAAACAACGCAGGGATCGCCGGGCCAAGAGGCTGGCGAGAGCCCGGAGGGGTACTGGTTCAGCTTCTAGGCCAACACCAAGACACCGGCAGAAGAAGCCGGAGAAGCTCAGTGGTATCCCTCCATTCGAGGGCAAAGTTACAGAACTCGCGCGCTTCCTGCCCTTGGTAGAGCTCAAATTTCAATACTTTACGGATTGCAAGTTAACTGACATAGATAAGGTAAACTTGGTAATCCCTGTTCTTGAAGAGTCCACCCGGGCATAGTATCTGGGGTTGCATGGGCACATTAACAAGGAAGCCGCCAAACCTACTAGCATCCCTATCAAAGACAGCAACCCCTTATGGACATGGAAAGGGTTCCGAGAAAGGCTGGAACGAAGTTTCGACGGAGACCAGGCCAAGCGAGATCGATCCCTTCTCCAGTGGCAAGACCTTGTGATGAAGCCCCATCACATCGATGAGTACCTGGATAAGATAATTGATTATATGTATAAGCTGAGCTATACAGATCCAGTAGAGGTACGAGACAAGGTTCGATCAGGCATCACACAAGAGGTTCGGAATGCGCGGGCACTTAAGGAGCCCCATCCGACCGACCTGCATGAGTAGCTTGACCTTCTCCGGAAGGTTGGGGACACGCTGGAGGACAACAACCAGTTCAGTAACCGCGTTATCCACCCAGCCCCTCGGTCTCAACCCGCTGAGAAGAAGGAGGATAGACCCTCGACAGCGGGCAGGTTTAAGCAGAAGGAGAAAGGTTCAGGCCGCCCAAACCAGATGTCTGCCAAACCTACTAATTTCAATGCGGGGAAACAGGCAAAGCCGACGACTTCTGAGTATCCAATACCGCATAAGGAAATCCTGTCGACTTTGACTGAACGTCGGAGAAAGCACAACCAGTGCACCAAGTGTGGACAAAGTGGTCAGTTCTGCAGGAAGTGTACCGCCACGTCCCCAGTCCTTAGTTCATCCAGACAGGCTCCTGGGTTGAAACAGTCAGCCCAGGTAAGCAAGCCCACAGGGACAGACAAGCCGCTGAAGCGCATTGTAGCGCCACCTCTGGCTTCCTCGTCAAAGATACTTGAAGTCCGCCAGGCAGCACCTCAGATCATGGAGGTTGATACGGACGGATCGGAATAGGTAAGTACCCATTCTGTTTAAGGTGTAACCTTATTAACCCATACCCATAGACCCCTGAGGGATAGATGGATATGAGCTATGGAAGTGGCTACGCAGAGGGGTAAGTACCCTCCTACCACATAGACGACCCTGATACTGACTACACCCAGGTGGTGTGGGCAGGTAGATGTTGCGGGCCGTGCGTGGTGGACTGGGCTATCTCTCCATTGTTGGGTTTCTGGTTATTTCCTTTGTTCTAGTTATACGTATTTCTTTCAGGATTTCCCCAGCTGGATGGGCAAGTCATAGGACATTATTTCGGTTGAGGCTGGGAGAGGTCCTGCTCGAAGAGACGCTTGCATTGGGGAAGCAAGGTTGCTTCGCTTGGAACCGGTCCAACAGTCGACTTCTACCCAACTCGCGAAAAAACTCTTACCTTTAGTATAAGCGGAATTCGTTCAGGCTACACTTGATCAAATAAATGATGCGATTTTCAAGTTTACCCGAGGAGGGTTCAGTACCCGAAATCTGGCTGGCATGATAGTAAACACCCTAGCTGTGGATTAAGAGACGAATCCCAATCCCTTAACCTTTATTGACCCGTTGTGGCCGCTCTTGTGTCGAAAGGCAAGAGACTGAAGGGAGTTACTAAGCCAAGATGACTAAGTCCCCAAGACAAGCAAAGAGGCAGAAGTGTGACAACTTGACTCATCATACTAAGTCTATCCACCTGCGGGTTAAGTTAGACTAGAAGATCGAAGCTAGACAGGTTAGCGCGGAAGCGCTGCTGCTGCTCGATAGTGGAGCTACTGGGCCGGTGCTTAGTAGCCGATGGGTTATACAGACTCAGGCACCATGTGTACGATGGAAGGTACACATGCCAACAAGCAACGCTAGCGGTAATCATATTCCTGGGTCAGGTCTACACTATACCAAGTCATTAGAAATAAGAATAGGTGACCACCACAATGAGATGCCCTTCGAAGTTGCTGATATGCCCGACACCAAGGTGGATGGGTACCTACCGATGTGTTGGTTGAAAAAGCATAACCCGGACATAGATTGGAAGACCGGATCACTAACCTGACGTACAGATTTCTGCCAGGCTAACTGCCTGGCAGAGCAGGGGCAGTTAGTGTTCCTGACCGATGAAGAGTTACTAGCCAAAGACCCTAGTAATGTGTACCTATTGGGAATTGTGCAATTCCCCGATGAGGAAGGTGCGGACATTGTGGTTATGCTGCTCCCCGAGTACAAGGACTGTGGGGATAACTTCAGTCAAGAACGGATTGAGGCGTCATCTGAGCACTCGAAGTATGACCAAACGATTGAGTTGCAACCCAGAACTGAACCTGTGTTTAGGCCCATCTATCCGTTATCAGAAAAGGAGCTTAAGGCACTCCGGGAATATCTCTATGACATGCTGCGTACGGGTAATCTACGGCGATCCAGTTCCTCAGCAGCAGCCCCTATCCTCTTCGTGCCACAAGCAGATAGTACAGTAAGACGGGGAATAGATTATCGAGGGCTGCACAAAATGACGGTAAAGAGCAAGTATCTTCTACCGTTAATGAACCAACTGTGAGATAGGTTAGGAAAAGCCGTTGTGTTCACCAAGTTGGAGTTAAAGAAGGACTACAACGTTCTGAGTATGGCAGAATGCGCGGAATGGAAGGCGGCCTTCCGGTGCAGATATGGACTGTATGAATACACAGTCATGCCGTTCGGGTTGTGTAATGCCTTGGCAACTTTCCAAAGCATGATAAATAAGGTCTTCGGGGATCTCATGGACGAAGGACTCATCCCGTACATGGATGACATCCTGATCTACTCCGAAACTATGGAAGAGCGTGTCGCAATGGTGAGGCGTGTGATGGAGAAATTGCGGAAAGCTAGACTATGTGTAAGCATGAAGAAGTCCAGTTTCCAGCAACGGGAGGTTGAATTCTGGGGATACAAGATCCCCAATATGTGGATCTCTATGATGTCAGAGAAGGTGCAGACAATCAGGGATTGGGCACCTCCGACCTGCTTCATCGACATTCAAAGCTTTATGGGCTTTGCTAACTTCTATCGTCGGTTCATAGAAGGTTTCAGCAAGATAGCGAAAGCTTTGACGGAGTTGACAAAGAAGGATGTCCGATGGGAATGGACACCTGCGTGTGAGCAGGCCTTGAACCATTTGAAGGAAGTATTCACGTCCAAACCTATCCTAGCACATTGTGATCCTAAATGGCCAACCTGGCTGGAAACCGACACTAGTGACCTTGCATTAGCAGCCATTCTCTCCCCGTGCTCTGAAGATGAGAGATGGCATCCAGTGGCCTACCATAGTAGGAAGTTTCACCCAGCGGAGATTAATTATAATGTCCATGACAAGGAAATGATGGCCATCGTGGCGGCGTTCAAAGAATGGGATCGTTTGCTACACGTGGTAACAGACCAGTTGGTGATCTATACGGATCATAAGAATTTGGAATACTTCAATAGTACCAAGGTCCTTAACCAAAGGCAGCACCGCTGGGCTGAGTTCCTGCCACCGTTTAACTTCAAGGTGGTTTACCGAGAAGGAAGGTTGAATGAGAAGGCGGATGCTTTGTCGCGATGTAGGGACTACCGCTCTGCAGGGGGGAGTGATTTTCCGCCACAGTCATTTTTTCGCCCCGGACAGTAGGTTGGGAGCCAGGAATGGGACATCTTGCGACCACAAGTGTTGCAGGTGTGCCAAGGATTTCGGTCCCAGTCTTCCTTTTTGGATCAACTGCGGGTAGTGATAACCGAAGACCAGGAGTACTTAAGAATCCGGAAGGCAACAGATACTGGTGACAAGGAGGTCGAGTGGCATTCCACGACGGAAAAGGGCTTACTCTAGTTCAAGAACAGGTGGTATGTTCCCAAGGGTCAGAATCTGAAGCAGAGAATCATGAAGGCAGAACATGACTGCCGAATCGCAGGACACATCGGGACTTGCAAGACCATTGGCAGGGTTAGGGCTAACTTCTATTGGGCTAAGATGGATGAGGACAACACTGACTACGTGCGGACATGTGATGCGTGCCAAAGAAATAAATCTACCAGGCACAAAAGGTTCGAGCTACTGGAACCTATTGATGTCACTATGCGGCTGTGGACAGCGGTTTCAATGGATCTCATTGTCCCGCTGCCAGAGTCCGAAGGGTATACAAAGATCTGGGTTATAGTCGACAGATGCTCGAAAATGGCCGCTTTCATACCCCTGACCACGGAGGTACCTATCAATGAGCTTGTCTTGATATTCCTGAAGGAAGTTTGGCGCCTTCATGGACTCCCAGAGTCAATCATCTCTGACCGAGATAGCCGATTCACATCCAAGTTCTGGATGAGTCTAAGGCACTTATTGCAAGTAAAACTAAGGGTTTTGACTGCATTCCACCCTGAGACTGATAGGCAGACCGAGAGGGTTAATCAGACACTGGAGCAGTACTTGCGTAGTTTCTACTCATACCAACATGATTATTGTGTTTCGCTATTACCCATTGCAGAGTATACGTACAACACATCGACATCAGAATCCACCAGGTTGTCACCTTTTGAGATCAACCATGGGCTTAACCCAAGGACAAACTGGTCGGGTATCGTGTCTGATAGCCAAGGTATAAACCCTGGTAGTGAGCTCTTGGTTAAGCAATGGGAAGGAACCTGGGCCGAGATTCGAGAAACGGTCCAATGGGCACAGGCAAGGCAACGGAAATGGCATGACCAGAAAAGGTTGCCATCACCGTACCCTGTTAGCCTGGAGGGTGTGGCTGCCGGTTGGGCAAAGCAAGGGGACTGCATCATGTTGAACAGAAAAAACAACCGCACGAAGTGTCCAATGGAGAAGCTGGACCACCGGATATTTGGGCCTTTCCTGGTCAAACGTCGGGTGCGTAACCGGGCCTCTGAACTCCAACTGCCCACAAGATGGAGCATCCACCCACTTTTAATGTCACGTTGCTCGAACCCTATCGCAAGGATCAGAAAGCAGGTAGGATAAAGGAAGCCCCTATCCCGCAACTTGTGGACACCTAGCCCGGTTACCTCATCGAACCTGTTGTGGACAGCCAATGGTACGGAGGAGAGAAGGCGAAGTTTCCGTCGTGCTTGGTCCAATCCCTGGTTTCATGGGAAGGCTACAGGCCTGCGGAGAACTCATGGGAGCCCTATGAGATGCTAGAAGGGACAGGCTTACAGGCTATTCGGGATTTCCACCAAGGATATCTGTCCAAGCCCAGGGACCATAGGGTCTTGGGGGAATCGCCTCGAAGAAATAAGGGGCGACGCTGATGGTCCGGGACGAACCGTAGAGAAGAGGAGAGTGATGTAACGACCCAGCATATATGAGCTATGGCAGTCGTAACCTATACCTATTCAGGTAGCCTAGAGGCGAACTGGTAGGAACTGGCGGGCAAGTAAGTACTGGACCTATGGAGACCAGATGGCCCGCTCTCCGAGAATGCACAGAATTGGCTGGTCAGGGACTTGTGTACCTGGATATACCCGGGAGTGGTGTCAGCATACTTAGGGATGCCTGTAGGGGCAGTTGCTCACCTAGGCCTGGTAACTGAAGAAAGGTGTGAGGCGTCTATCTCCGGCAACGTGATAGACCAGGTAACAGGCAGGAGTTATCTTGTCCACCGGACAGGTTACCCTACCCTCAGGATCAGGTTACCCTGCCCAAAGGTCTGACTTACCCTACCTTTCAATACGAAGTCCTCCAGGGAGTTCGGGACAAATGACAGCAATGTTTGTCACGCGGAGCCAGGCATGATACTGGAATCCGGGGTTCCACGGGATACTGTTGGGTGAGCTACGTAGCTACGAGGAAGCTGTAAATTGTAGACATTATTCCTATCATACCCCTCCGGCCCCGCCTTGAGGCCCGGACGTCATGGGCAAACGGCTGTGTAGTTGTGTGCAGTCTAGCTAAGAGGAATCTTTGCAGACATGCTGGCAACACGGTATACGTCGCTGCCGTCCGGTTGACCGTAAGCCGTTCACAGGATATATAGGAGGGCATAGGATGGAAGGTGGAGTACCTCCTCCAAGTTGTTCAGAGCAAAATGGACCAGAACTAACGGAGTTAACGGGTGTTAACCGTGGGGGTCCCGAAGGTAGTCCCGGGTGGTGCCAGGGCGACTGGGAGAGTTTTACACCTACCAAGCCCGAACGTGCCCCCAACGCTATAGGCTCTGCAAGGGAAGTGCAGAGACACTAAAAGCATGATTCCTACCACAGGTAAGGTAGATCCAAGGTAGTGGTCATAGGTAGCGCCCATTGGATCACTCCCGGACTATCGTCCCCTGCAGAAGACAATGGAAGCCCGTGACCCGTAAATTGTAAATAGACAAACCGCTCACGGTAGCCTCCAGTGTCAAGAAGAGATCAATGCATATGGAAAGGGTGTCATAGATAGTCTAGTTCATGTGGTGCCTTGACTGTTAGCCACTGTCAAGACACCGATGTGCAGAGGTTTTCACTCCGGAGGGCAAAATGGAAATGCACCGCAAAACTATAACTGTATAAGGTAAATGCCGACTAGAGTGTGTCGCCACATGCATGCCCGAAGGGTGTGCCAGGAGACATGTCGGACCACCCTTAGCGGAGGAGGGTGTACTCGAATGGTTGGAGTAAACTGATGGGGGAGTTTCTGGCACCAGATAAAACTACCTGAAATTCTATGCGAGAACTCTCCTACTCCAACAATTAATCCTCCCGAGACCTTAATTGAGTGAAGCGTCAGGCTTAACGATAATAAGTTTTACCATTACTTTACTCTTACATCTGTGTGAACCTTTGGCGATAAGTTTGAAGTTGTTCGGTGCAGTCGCAATCTTGGGATCCATCTTCCTAGGAATGCCCCCGTTACACACACAACGTTTCAGCAAAATAGCGAAACCTCTGACGGACTTGATAAAGAAGGATGTCCAAGGGGAATGGACACCTGTTTGTACGCAGGCCTGCAACCATTTGCAGGAGGCGTTTACGTCCCTACCCATCCTAGCACATTTTGACCCTGAACGGCCAACCTGCCTGCAAACCGACCCCACTCACTTTGCCCTAGGATCCATCCTCTTACAGTTCTCTGAAAATGAGAGGTAGCATCCTGTGGTCTATTATAATCAGAAGTATCACCCAGGGGAGCTTAATTGTGGTGTGCATGACAAGGAAAGGACTGCCATCGTGGCGGCATACAAGGAAAGGGATCATCGGCTACGCGCGGTAACAGACTAGTTGGTGATCTATATGGATCACAAGAATTTGGTTTTGTTTAATAGTACCCAGGTCCTCAACCGTAGGCAACACCACAGGGCCAAGTTCTGCAACCGTGTAACTTCAAGGTGGTATGCTGCAAACGCTGGTTGCATGAGAAGGCAGATGCTTTGTCGTGGCATAGGGACTACCGCCCTGAAGGGTGGAGTGATTTTCTACCACAGTCGTTTTTTCGACTTAGACAGTGGGTTTGGAGCCAGGAAGAGGACATCTTGCGACCACAGGTGTTACAGGTGGGCTAAGGATTTCGGCTCCAGTCTTCCTTCTTGGATCAACTATGGGTAGCAAGAGCAGAAGACCAGGAATACTTCAGAATGTTGAAGGCAACGACTGCCAGTAACAAGGAGGTCGACCGACATTTCATGACGGAAAAGGGCTTACTCCTGTACAAGTATAGGTGCTATGTTCCCAAGGGCCAGAATCTGAAGCAGACAATCATGAAGGCTGAATATGACTCACGAACCGCTGGACACTTCAGGACTTACAAAACTATGGGCAGGGTTAGGGCGAACTTCCGTTGGCCTAAGACCAACGAGTATATCACAGACTATATGACAACGTGTGATACGTGCCAAAGGAATCGGACCTTCAGGCATAAGGGGTTTGGTCTCCTGGAACATATAGATGTTCCCATACAGCCGCGGACAGCGATTTCAATGGACTTCATTGTAGCGCTGCCAGAGTCACAAGGGTATGCTAGGATCTGGGTCATTGTGGACCGATTCTTGAACATGGCACACTTCATACCCCTGACCACTGGGGTACCGATCAAGGGGCTTGCCTTGATATTCCTGAAGGAAGTTTGCCCCCTTCATGCACTTCCGTAGTCAATCATCTCTGACCGAGATAGCCGATTCACATCCAAGTTTTGAATGAGTCGAATGCACTTGTTCCAAGTGAAACTAAGCATTTCACCTGCCTTCCACCCGGAGACCGATGGGCAAACCGGGAGGGTTAATCAGACACTGGAGCAGCACCTGCATAGCTACTGTTGCTACCAACAGGATGATTGGGTTTCGCTACTACCCCTTGTGGAGTATGTGTACAACCCCTTGACATCAGAGTCCACCAGGTTGTCCCCATTTGATATCAATTATGCATCTAACCAACAGACAAACTGGTCTGGTGTCATGTCTGACAATCAAGGAATACACCCTAGCAGTGAGCTCCTGGTTAAGCAATGGGCGGGAACCTGGGAAGGGATCTGGGAAATGATTCAAGCAGCACAGGAAAGGCAACGGGAATGGCACAACCAGAAAAGGTTGCTATCAGTGGACTATGTTACCTTAGAGGATGTCGCCGCTGGACGGGGAAAGAAAGTGGACTGCGTGATGTGGAACTGAAAGAACATCCACACCCAGTATCCAATGGAGAGGCTGGACCACAGGATGTTTGAACCTGCCCTGTTCAAACGTTGGGTGTTAACCAAGCCTACGAACTTCCACTGCCCTCTAGATGAAGCATTCACCTGGTTTTCAACGTCACGTTGCTCAAACTGGGCCATGAGGATCTGGGATCACCTTGGGTCAAGGCGGTCTCTGCCATGGAACCTGTGGACAAGAAGCCAGGTTACGTTATCAAAGCTGTTGTGGATGGTTAATGGAAGACGGGAGCAAAGAGGACATTCCTGTCGCGCTTCATGCAGTACCTGGTTTCAGGGAAAGGCTGTGGAGATAATGAGAACCCAGGGGAGCTATATGAGATGCTAAAAGTGACAGGCTTACAGGCCATTCTAGATTTGCAGCAAAGATATCCGTCCCAGCCCAGGGACCATAGGGTCATGCAAGAATCGAGTTGTGGAAATAAAAACGACGCTAACTGTCGGGGACGGACCATAGAGAAGAGGGGAGTGATGTAGTGACCCAGCATACATGGGCTATGGCAGTCAGAACCTGCACAAATACAAATAGCCCAGAGGGTAACCGGTGGGAACTGGCAGACCAGTAAGTGTTAGACCTATGGAGACACGATGGCCGGGGCTCCAAGATGAGCAGGATTACCTATCCAGGTACTTAGGTACCTGGGTACGTCCGGGAATGGTGTCACCATACTTAGAGACCACCGCGGGGGCAGTTACTCACTGGAGCGGGTTAACTGGAGAAAGGTCGAAAGTGTCTTTCGCTGGCAACGGGATAGACAGGGTAACAGGGAAAAGTTATCTTATCCAACCGACAAGGTTGCCCTACCCTCATGATGAGGTTACCCTGCCATGGAGCTTGAGTTACGCGGCCCAAAGTCCTGAGTTACCCTACCTTTCAATAGGAAGTCCCTCAGGGAGTTCGTGGAAAATAACCGGATTGTTTGTCATGCAAAGCCATGCATGATATTGGAATCTGGAGTTATGAGAGATGCTCTTGGGCGAGCTACGCAGCTCCAAACAGGCTGTAAAGTGGAGAAAGTATTCCTGTCATACACCTCCGGCCCCGTCATGAGGCCCAGACCTCGTGGGCAAATGAGTGTGTGGTTGTGTAATGGGGGCACCCCTTGGAAGATGGATCCCAAGATTGCGACTGCACCGAACAACTTCAAACTTATCGCCAAAGGTTCACACAGATGTAAGAGTAAAGTAACGGTAAAACTTGATATCGTTAAGCCTGACGCTTCACTCAATTAAGGTCTCGAGAGGATTGATTGTTGGAGTAGGTGAGTTCTCGCATAGACTTTCAGGTAGTTTTATCTTATACCAGAAACTCTCCCATCAGTTTACTCCAAGCATTCGAGTACACCCTCCTGCGCTAAGGGTGGTCTGACACGTCTCCTGGCACACCCTTCGGGCATGCATGTGTCAATGCACACTAGTCTGCATTCACCTTATGCGGTTATCATTTCTGCGGTGCATTTCCATTTTGCCCTCCGGAGTGAAAACCTCTGCCCATCGGTGTCTTGACAGTGGCT
This sequence comes from Tuber magnatum, assembly GCA_003182015.1. Taxonomy (NCBI): domain Eukaryota; kingdom Fungi; phylum Ascomycota; class Pezizomycetes; order Pezizales; family Tuberaceae; genus Tuber; species Tuber magnatum. The sequence continues at coordinate 679,216 of PYWC01000082.1, read as the reverse complement.
AACAGTCCAGGCACCACATGAACTAGCCTATCTATGACACCCTTCCCATATGCATTGATCGCTGCTTGACTCCGGAGGCTACCGTGAGTGGTTTATGGATTTCCAATTTACAGGTCTCGGGCTTCCATTGTCTTCCGCAGGGTACGATAGTGCGGGAGTGATCCAATGGGCGCTACCCGTGACCACTACCTCGGATCTACCTTACCTGTGGTAGGAATCGTGCTTTTAGTGTCTCTGCACTTCCCTTTCAGAGCCTATAGTGTCGGGTGCATGTTCAGGCTTGGTAGATGTAAAACCCTCCCAGTCGCCCTGGCACCACCCGGGACTACGTTTGGGACGACCACGGTTAACACCCGTTAACTCCGTCAGTTCTGGTCCGTTTTACTCCGAACAACTTGGAGGAGGTACTCCACGTTCCACCCTATGCCCTCTTGTATATCCTGCAAACCGCTTATGGTCGACTGGATGGCAGTGACGTATATGGTGTTGCGGGCATGTCTGCATGGATTCCTCTTTGCTAGACTGCACACAACTACACAACCATTTGCCCATGACGTCCGGGCCTCAAGGCGGGGCCGGAGGGGTACGATAGGAATAATGTCTACGATTTACAGCTTCCTCGAAGCTACGTAGCTAGCCCCACTGCATCCACCGGAACCCCAGATTCCAGTATCATGCATGGTTTCGCGTGACAAACATTGCGGTCATTTGTCCCGAACTCCCCGTGGGACTTCGTATTGAAAGGTAGGGTAACTCAGACCCTTGGGCAGGGTAACCCAAGCCCTAAGGCAGGGTAACCTGATCCTGAGGGTAGGGTAACCTGCCCGGTGGACAAGATAACCTTTTCCTGTTACCTGGTCTATCCCGTTGCCGCAGATAGACGCCTCTGACCTTTCTTCAGTTACCAGGCCTAGCTGAGCAACTGCCCCTACAGGCATCCCTAAGTATGCTGACACCACTCCCGGGTCTATCCAGGTACCTAAGTCCCTGACTAGCCAATTCTGTTCATTCTGGGAGCCCGGGCCATCGGGTCTCCATAGGTCAAGTACTTACTTGCCTGCCGGTTCCTACCAGTTCGCCTCCTGGCTCCCTGTATAGGTATAGGTTCCATCTGCCATAGCTCATGTATGCTGGGTCGTTACATCACTCCCCACTTCTCTAGGGTTCGTCCCGGACCGCCAGCATCACCTCTTATTTCCATGAGTCGATTCCCCCAACACCATATGGTCCCTGGGCTTGGACGGATAACCTTGGTGGAAATCCGGAATGGCCTGTAAGCCTGTCCCTTCTAGCATCTCATAGGGTTCCCATGAGTTCTCCTCAGTCCCGTAGCCTTCCCATGAAACCAGGGATTGAACGAAGCGCGACGGAAACTTCCCCTTCGCTCCTCCGTACCACCGGCTGTCCACAACAGCTTCCATAACGTCACTGGGCTCGTTGTCCACAAGTTGCGGGATAGAGGCTTCCTTTATCCCACCCGCTTCCTGCTCCTCACGATAGGGTTTAAGCAACGTGACCTTGAAAACCGGCTGGATGCTCGATCTAGTGGGCAGGTGGAGTTCAGAGGCCCGGTGGTCCAGCTTCCGCATTGGACGCTTTGTGTGGATGTTTTTTCGGTTCAACATGATGCGGTCCCCTTGCTTTGCCCGCCCGGGAGCCATACCCTGACGGGTAACATAGTCCAGTGATGGCAACCTTTTCTGGTCATGGCATTTCCGTTGCCTTGCCTGTGCCCGCTGGATCATTTCACGAATCTCCGCCCTGGTTCCTTCCCATTCCTTAACTAAGAGCTCACTACTAGGGTGTATTCCTTGGTTATCAGACACGATACCTGACCAGTTTGTCCTTGGGTTAAACCTATAGTTGATCTCAAAAGGTGACAACCTGGTGGATTCTGATGTTGATGTGTTGTACGTATACTCTGCAATGGGTAATAGCGAAACACAATGATCTTGTTGGTATGAGTAGTAACTACGCAAGTACTGCTCCAGTGTCTGATTAACCCTCTCGGTCCGCCCATCAGTCTCAGGGTGGAATGCAGTCAAAACATTTAGTTTCACTTGCAACAAGTGCCATAGACCCATCCAGAACTTGGATGTGAATCGGCTATCTCGGTCGGAGATGATTGACTCTGGGAGTCCATAAGGGCACTAAACTTCCTTCAGGAATATCAAGGCCAGCTCCTTGATAGGTACCTCCGTGGTCACGGGTATGAAAGCGGCCATTTTCGAGAATCTGTCCACTATGACCCAGATCTTAGTATACCCTTCGGACCCTGGCAGCGCTACAATGCGGTCCATTGAAACCGCTGTCCACAGCCGCATAGGGACATCAATAGGTTCCCGTAGCCCGAACCTTTTGTGCCTGATAGATTTATTTCTTTGGCACACATCACATGTCTGGACGTAGTCAGTGATGTGCTCATCCATCTTAGGCCAATAGAAGTTAGCCCTAACCCTGCCAATGGTCTTGTAAGTCCCGATGTGTCCCGTGATTCGGGAGTCAAGTTCTGCCTTCATCATTGTCTGCTTCAGATTCTGACCCTTGGGAACATACCACCTGTTCTTGAACAGGAGTAAGACCTTTTCCGTCGTGAAATGTCGCTCGACCTCCTTGTCACCAGCATCGTTTGCCTTCAGGATTCTTCAGTACTCCTGGTCCTCGGTTATCGCTGCCCACAGTTGATCCAAAAAGGAAGACTGGAGCCGAAATCCTTGGCACACCTGCAACACTTGTGGTCGCAAGATGGCCCGTTCCTGGCTCCCAACCCCCTTTCTGGGGCGAAAAAACGACTGTGGCGGAAAATCACTCCCACCTTCAGGGCGGTAGTACCTACATCGCGACAAAGCATTCGCCTTCTCATTCAACCGTCCTTCTCAGTAAACCACCTTGAAGTTAAACGGTCGTAGGAACTCCGCCCAGCGGTGCTGCCTTTGGTTAAGGACCTTGGTACTATTGAAGTACTCCAAATTCTTATAATCCTTATAGATCACCAACTGGTCCGTTACCGAGCGTAGCAAACGATCCTGTTCTTTGAACGCCACCACGATGGCCGCCATTTCCTTGTCATAGACATCATAATTAATCTCCGCTGGGTGAAACTTCCTACTATGGTAGGCCACTGGATGCCATCTCTCATCTTCACACAATAGGGAAAGAACGGCTCCTAATGCAAGGTCACTAGTGTCAGTTTCCAGCCGGGTTGGCCATCCCTTGTCAAAATGTCCTTCGATAGGTTTGGACGTGAACGCTTCCTTCAAATGGTTCAAGGCCTGCTCACACGCAGGTGTCCATTCTCATCGGACATCCTTCTTTGTCAAGTCCGTCAAACCTTTCGCTATCTTGCTGAACCCTTCTGTGGACCGACGATAGAAGTTGGCAAAGCCCATAAAGCTTTGAATGTCGACAACGCATGTCGGAGGTGCCCAATCCCTGATTGTCTGCACCTTCTCTGACAACATAGAGATCCCCATATCGGGGACCTTGTATCCCTGGAATTCAACCTCCTGTTGGTGGAAACTGGACTTCTTCATGCTTACACATAGTCTAGCTTTGCGCAATTTCTCCATCACACGCCGGACCATTGCGACGTGCTCTTCCATAGTTTCCGAGTAGATCAGGATGTCATCCATGTACGGGATGACTCCTTCGTCCATGAGATCCCCGAAGACCTCATTTATCATGGTTTGGAAAGTTGCCGGGGCATTACACAACCCGAATGGCATGACCGTGTATTCATACAGTCCATATCTGCACCGGAAGGCTGCCTTCCATTCCTCGCATTCTACCATCCTCAGAAGGTTGTAGCCGTTCTTTAAGGCCAACTTGGTGAACACAGCGGCTTTTCCAAACCTATCGCCCAGTTCATTCATCAACAGTAGAGGATACTTGCCCTTTACCGTGATTTTGTTCAGCCCTCAGTAATCTATTACCAGTCTTAATGTACCACCTGGTTGTTGGACGAAGAGGATAGGGGCTGCTGCTGAGGAACCGGATCCCCGTAGCTTTCCCGTTCGCAGCAGGTTATTGAGATGTTCCAGGACTGCCTTAAGCTCCTTTTCTGATAATGGATAGATGGGCCCAAACGGAGGTCCAGTTGCGGGTTGCAACTTGATCGTCTGGTCATACTTCGGGTCCTCACCCAGCCTCAACCGAAATAATGTCCTATGACTTGCCCATCCAGCTAAGGAAATCCTGAAAGAAATACGTATAACTAGAACAAAGGAAATAACCAGAAACCCATCAAAGCAGAGATAGCCCAGTCCACCCCGCACGGCCCGCAACCTCTACCTGCCCACACCACCTAGGTGTAGTCAGTATCAGTGTCCTCTATGTGGTAGGGGGGTACTTACCCATCTCCGAAGCCACTTCCGTGGCTCCTATCCATCTATCCCTCAGGGGAATATGGGTATGGGTTAATATGGTGACACTTTAAACAGAATAGGTTCTTACCTATTCTGATCCGTCCGTATCAACCTCCATGACCTGACGTGATGCCTGGCGGACTTCAAGTATCATTGACGAGAAAGCCGAAGGTGGCGCTTCAATGCGCTTCAGCCACTCGCCTGTCCCTGTGGGCTCGCTTACTGGGGCTGACTGTTTCAACCCATGAGCCTGTTTGGATGAACTAACGACTAGGGACGTGGCGGTACACTTCCTCCAGAACTGACCGCTTTGTCCACCCTTGGTGCACCGGTTGTGCTGTCTCTGGCGTTCGGTCAAAGCCGACAGGATTTCCTTATACGGTATTGCATGCTCAGAAGTCGTCGGCTTTGCCTGTTTCCCCGCATTGAAATTAGTAGGTTTGGCAGACCTCTGGTTTGGTCTGCCTGAACCTTTCTCCTTCTTCTTAAACCTGCCCGATGTCGAGGGTCTATCCTTCTTCTTCTCAGCGGGTTGAGACCGGGGGGCTGGGTGGAGAACGCGGTTACTGAACCGGTTGTTGTCCTCCAGCGTGTGCCCAACCTTTCCGAGAACGTCAAGGTACGCATTCAGGTCGGTCAGATGGGGCTCCTTAAGGGCCCACGCATTCCGAGCCTCTTGTGTGATGCCTGATCGAACCTTGTCTCGTACCTGTACTGGATCTGTATAGCTAAGCTTATACATATAATCAATTATCTGATTCAGGTACACATCGATGTGATGGGGCTTTATCACAAGGTCTCGCCACTGAAGAAGGGATCGATCTTGCTCGGCCTGGTCTCCACCGAAAGTTCGTTCCCGCTGTTCTCGGAACCCTTTCCATCTCTGTAAGGGGTTGCTTTCTTTGGCAAGGATGCTAGTATGCTTGGCGGCTTCCTTCTTAATGTGCCCATGCAACCCCAGATACCATGCCTGGGCGGTGTCTTCAAGAAGGGAGATCACCAAGTTTACCTTATCCACGTTGGTTAACTTGCAAGCCGTAAAGTATTCAAATTTGACCTCTACCAAGGTCAAGAAGCTCGCGAGTTCTGTAACTTTGCCCTTGAATAGTGGGATACCACCCAGCTTCTCCGGCTTCTTCTGCCGGTGTCCTGGTGTTAGTCTAGAAGCCGAGCCAGTACCCCTCCGGGCTCTCGCCAGCATCTTGGCCCAGTGATCCCACTGTCGTTTCTTCTCATTGCGCCAGTCATTCTTGCGAGCACCAAGGAAGGGGGTCATACGCGGGAGAGAATCTCCATTGTCGTCATCATCTGTGCTGTCATGATCAGAGTCCCCTGGATCTCTGCCTGCTCCCCCCGTACCACCCCCAGGTGGGACATTTCCATCCCCACTACCTCTGGTGTTCCCGCCCTGGCATTCCCGGGGTCTATCATATCCATCAAACCGTTCCCCCTGGCCATCCTGGTTACCATCCTCCGGGGGGTTAGCCCCTGATGGTCCTGATGCCGGTGGTGGAACAGGGCATCGCCCACTTTCAGGGGTTGGGTTGGGCGCCGTCTGTGTTATCCGCAGAAAAGACTGCAACTCTAGACAACTCAAGGGTTGCATCTGGGGGCCAGCGTGCCTCCATGACCCACAGTACCCACATGTCGGTCTTCGATCTCCTTCTTTCGGCCTCCTTCTATGCCTCACCGGGGTCCGTGGGCCCTTCCTACGCCCATAGGAGGGGTAATGAATCCACCACATCTGGGTCTGTTCCGACTTACAGCCCGATGGACCAAACTCGTCTTGGCTGTCCGAATCGCCACTTGTGCTGGTGTGGAGACCGGCCGGAAGACTTGGCTTCAAGGGTACGGTGCGGACGACCGGTGCCCAAGCAACGGTGCGAGCAGGCGTCCCAGGCCCAGGGATCGGAGTCCCTCGTGACTAAGCCATAGGTGTTCGCTCCTCCTGGCGTCTTACCTGTTTGAAGCATCCAGGTGACGCTGCGCGTAGTGGCCGGAACCCTGGGGTAGCCGCTACTGCTGGTGGGAATACTGTGGCAGGGAAGGTATCTGGAGCGGGCAATGAAACTGGCAGAGGTGTGGGTCTTGGGGCGGCGATGGGAGGTACGGGAGTTGCAACTGAAGGTGTTACAGGGGAAATGTTTGCAGCCGGCGTTGGACGAGGAATAGGGTCAGGTATATCTGGTGCTGTGATACCCTTCGGTTTGGACGTCCTTTTCCTTGCCCGACGTCCATCAGTTGGCCCGACCGTTGGGCTGCCCGACCTACTGTGGGCCATTGAGGGGGGAACCGACTGGGAGCCTGTAGATCCTCTTGAGAAGGAAGAGGTATAACCGTAGCCCTCATCTTTCAGGCTTTCCAACATCCGTAAACTGATTGGGCTCCAGCATGCCCACCACTGATCGTCTCTGGCTCTCATGGCCAACTCCATGCCGAAATTCTCGGGCTTAGTATGGACAAGCGGGAGTGGGGGTGCGGCCTCTAACATCAGTATACCATTCTCCGCATCAATACTATGCCCTCCCTCAAAAGCCTTTTCCAAGGCTTTCATCCGAGTCTTCAATGCCTGCTGATCCCTTATTATCCGCAGGTATGCCTCCTACTGTACCTTCATCCATTCCACCACTGCTGTAGTGATCTGTGTTCAGAACACCTGCTGCTGCTGGTTGTTCCAGTTCTTCAGTTCCCGCTTCATATCCTCAATCAACTTGGCTACTTCACGGATGATGTAAGGTTCGACGAAATCGCGGGAGAACTAGCCAAAGGAAACTCCCTGCTGCGGGGGAGGGCGCATGTGGTGGACTCAGTTAAGGTCTTGGAAAAATGAGAGCACCGTGGAGCGAGGGTCTGTAATCAGGAGGGCAAGACAATCAGCAGGTAACTGAATAGGGGCGGCCTCAAAGAGTAGCTGGTGGCCATCCCAGTCGATACCGCGAACATGCGCAAAAACCTATGCACGAAACGTGTTGGCGGTGTTCTCGTCAAGATCAAGGTCTGAATCCGGGTTGGATTCCATTCTGGTTCGAAGTTCGGTACTAGACATTGCGCTTTCCACCCTGAGCTACTTGTTCTACACAAGGTTACCAGTATTGACGCAAGGTCAGTGCAGAAGGTCCGAATAAACTAATCAGGAGAGGGGTTAAGCGAGCCGCGCGCTTAACGATATACTGTAATGCGGGCACCCCTAGGAAGATGGATTCCAAGGTTGTGACGGTACCGCACAACTTCAAACTTATCGCCAGAAGTTCCCACGGATGTAAGAGTAAAGTAACGGTAAAACGTAATATCGTTAAGCCTGACGCTTCACTCAATTAAGGTCTCAAGAGGATTGATTGTTGGAGTAGGAGAGTTCTCGCATAGAGTTTCAGGTAGTTTTATCTTAGGGCAGAAACTCCCCCATCAGTTTACTCCAACCATTCGAGTACACCCTCTTCTGCTAAGGGTGGTCCAACACGTCTCCTGGCACACCCTTCGGGCATGCATGTGTCGACACACTCTAGTTGGCGTTCAACCTATGTGGTTATTGTTTCTGCGCTGCATTACCATTTTGCCCACCAGAGTGAAAACTTCTGCGGATCGGTGTCTTGGCCGTGCCTAACAGTCAAGGCACCTCATGAACTAGGCTATCTATGACACCCTTCCCATATGCATTGATCTCTTCTTGACTCCGGAGGCTACCATGAGCGGTTTATCTATTTACAATTTACGGGTCTCGGGCTTCCGTTGCCTTGCGCAGGGGACAATAGTCCGTGAGTGATCCAATGGGCGCTACCCATGACCACTACCTCGGATCTACCTTACCTGTGCTGGGAATCATACTTTTAGTGTCTCCGCAGTTCCCCTTCAGAGCCTATAGCGTCGGGTGCACCTTCGGGCTTGGTAGGTGTAAAACTCTCCCAGTTGCCCCGGCACCACCCGGGACTAGCTTTGGGACCCCCACTGTTAACACCTTTTTACTTCTTCAGTTCTGGTCAGTTTTACTCCGAACAACTTGCAGGAGGTACTCCACCTTCCACCCTATGCCCCCTTGTATATCCGGCGAACAGCTTGCGGTTGACCAGACGGCAGCGATGTATAGGGTGTTGCAAGCATGTCTGTAAAGATTCCTCTTTGCTAGACTGCACACAACTACACAACAGTTTGCCCATAACGTCCGGGCCTCACGGCGGGGCCGGAGGGGTATGATAGGTATAATGTCTTCAATTTACAGCCTCCTCGAAGCTATGTAGCTCGCCCAATAGCATCCCCCGAAACCCCAGATTCCAGTATCATGCATAGCTTCGCATGACAAACATTCCTGTCATTTTTCCCGAACTCCCTGTGGGACTTCGTATTGAAAGGTAGGGTAACTCAGACCCTTGGGCAGGGTGACCCAAGCCCCAAGGCAGGGTAACCTGATCCTGAGGGTAGGGTAACCTGCCGAGTGGACAAGATAACTTTTCCCTGTTACCCAGTCTATCCCGTTGCCAGAGATAGTCCCCTCTGACCTTTCTTCAGTTACCAGGCCTAGCTGAGCAACTGCCCCTTCAGGCGTCCCTAAGTACGCTGACACTACTCCCTGCTGTATCCAGGTACCTAAGTCCCTGACCAGCCAATTCTGTTCATTCTTTGATTCTTGGCCTTCTGGTCTCTTTAGGTCAAGTACTTACTTGCCTGCCGGTTCCTACCAGTTCGCCTCCTGGCTCCCTGTATGGGTATAGGTTCTGTCTGCCATAGTTCTTGTATGCTGGGTCGTTACAGGTTGTCTGCAGTCTAGCAAAGAAGGATCTTTGCAGATCTACTTGCAACACTGTATATATCGCTACCCTTACGTCGACCCTGCGCTCTTCTCAGGATATATAAGGCAGCATAGGGTGGAAGGTGGAGTACCTCCTACAAGTTATTCCACGTAAAATGGACCAATTCTGACAGAGTCGATGGGTGTTAACCGTGGGGGTCCCAAAGGTAGTCCTGCATGGTGCCGGGGCGACCACGAGTGTTTTACACCTTCCAAGCCAGGAAGTGTCCCCAACGCCATTGGCTCCGAAATGGAAGTGCACAGACACTAAAAGCATGATTCCAACCACGGGTAAGGTGACTCCCAGGTAGTGGTCTAGGGTAGCGCCCCTTGGATCTCTCTTGGATCACCATATACTGCAGAAGGCACTGGAAGCCCAGAATGGTAAATAGTAGATGGATAAACCACTCATGGCAGCTTCTGGGGCCAAGTAGAGATCAATGCATATGGGAAGGGTGTCATAGATAGTCCAGTTCATCCAGTGTCTTGACTGTTAGCCACTGGCAAGCCGCCGATGTGAAGAAGCGGTAACCGCATGAGGTAAACACCGCCTAGAGTGTGTCAACACATGATTGCCCAAAGCATGTGCCATGAGACATGTTGGACCTCTCTTAGTGGAGAAGGGTGTGCTCGAATAGTTGGAGTACACTGATGGGGGAGTTTCTCGCATAAGATAAAACTACCTGAAAGTTTGTACGAGAACTCTCCTACTCCTACAATCAATCCCCCCGAGACCTTAATTCAGTGAAGTGTCAGGCTTAACGATATTAAGTTTTAACGTTTACTTTACTCTTACATGCCTCTGAGCTTTTGGTGATAAGTTTGAAGTTGTTCGGTGCAGTCGCAACCTTGGGATCTATCGTCCAAGAGATGCCCCTGTTACAGATAAAACGGCATTAGAAGTTGTTAAAACCTAAGAAGGCAAACGCTTCCTGCACACGCTTGAGTATAGAACGTGCAATTATGGTTTCCATGTTAGTATTCTCTATCTCGATCCCTTGCGTAGTCATAAGACCCCCAAGGTCCTCGACTTGGTCCACACAGAACTCACAATCCCGCGGTTTAACCTCCAACCTGGCATCGGCTAGGGCTTTCTGGACCTAACAGACTTGCTAAATATGCCCTTTCCAGGTCCCACCATAGATGATGATGTCATTCAGGTTAGTGGTACACAAGGGGTCTAGGCCAGAGTGCAGTGCCTTTTTTATGTAAAGCTGAAAAGTGGCCATAACATTGGTGAAGGCAAATGGTATTACCTTCAATTCTTATATATCATATCGGTTGAGAAAGGCAGTTCTTTAATTTTTCCCTTTCGTCATGCATATGAGGTTATACACCCCCCTGATGTCCATCTTGATGATGGTCTTCACCTTTGCCCTCTGCATGAATGTTTCCATTAGGAGGCCTAATAGTCCACTGTCATTGATTGTCCCCTTGTTCAGTGCCCAGTAGTCCATGCATAGTCGCAGTGACCCACCCTTCTTTTCATTGAACAGAAATGGGGAGACTGCGAGTGTGGTTTGGGGTTGAATAAAGTCTTCCTGAGGTTCTCATTGAGCCAACCCTATAGGGCTTCCAGCTCAGGGGGGGACAGGTTCTATAGCTGACCAAAGGGGTGTTTAAACACTGACAATAAGGGGATAGTGTGGTCATCAGGTTGGTGTGGGGGCCTCTGGTTTGGTTCTTTCTCTAGCAAACAGGGTACAAAATCATGGTATTCTGGCCAGTTAATGTCTCTAACCTCTTGTTCCGCCTGTACCTTGTGGCCTAGGGCCTGTTCAATGGCACAGGCTTTGCAAAAATGAAAGCTGTCCTCTTCCACTACTTGAATACCAGTTATGTCAGAGCTGCAGTTCTTGAGATAGTAATTGGATTCAAGGTGATAGTATTGCTGGCCAATCAGATTATTGCGTCATGTCATTTCAACTAAGGGATACCCCATGTCCAGAGGTATCCGCCTAGTTTGGCCATAGACGCTGCTAGTGCTTCCAGGTGGTCATTGATCTTTTACCCACTCAGGGTCACAGAGGTGATAGCACCAGAGCTGATTCATCTTTCTTCTGTTACTGCTAGTTGATTGGTCTTCTTCAGTTCGCACAAGGCAAGATTATGGAGGCGACTGCAGTCTTTGTCCATAAATGTATATCCAGTTGCTCAGAAGTCAATGAGGGTATATGAATGAATTACCTTTTAGTTGTCTATGATGTTATAGGTGATCATCAAGTGGTTATCTTCAATTCTGCTTTCCATTTAATCCAAACGCAAACTAAATATAGATAAACAAAAAAAACACTCAACATGTCCCATGCTAGTACCATGTTTGGCGCATGGGACGACTGGTTTTCCGACTACTAGGACTCCAGGTGAGTACTCTCCAGGATCCTAGGGGGGTCGAAATGAGAAGTAGCGTATGGCACCATGATATGACACACGGGTTTCACTGGTAATCCTGATGCATGAGCTGACTTAATTACTCCGTATCTCAAGAAACATAAGTTCAATTGAGAATCAAAGAAAAGATTTAAAATGAGAAATAGAAGGGAATGTAGCCAAGATGAAAATAGGCCCTGGAGAAGAATATTAGAAGATTGACAAAAAGGTTTAGCCAAGGTGGGAGGAGTGGTGTAAACATACTAGTATGAGAAGCTACTAGGGAGCAAAATAAGCAAACTAAGGCCATCAGGAGCGGAGAGACATGTGTAAAGATCAGTCTGGTTCAGCACCCTTTCGGGCGCTAAATGGACTACTGAAAGAATGTTTTCGCAAAGCTCCAAGTAGAGCATTCCAATCACTATTGTTCAAGATTTCCTCCCCACTTTCGTTCTCCTCAGAATCAATTATCATGACCATAAGGGTATTGCCAATTACCACCTCCCGAACCCGCCGATCTGGAGTGAGATGGGAAGGACATAAAGGGAGTTTTTTTTTTTGGTTTCTGTAGGAATTTTGTCGAAGCCTTCGGTCCAGCCAGATATGTTCTAGGAGTCTTTTTTTTTTTTATTGTCTCTTTCTATATAGGCATATCGAAGGGGCATAAGCTCTGCTCCATCTAGAACTGGGGCAACAGATAGTTGTCGTTTATCAGTAGTGTTGTAGAGACTAGCTGTGCATTGGAGACGTTGGTTGGTCTCAAAATAAAGCTCCTTTTCTGCTATATCAGTTTCCAGTTAATGTCCGAGATTACGCAAAAGCTCCACTACCCGATCCCTAGTATCAACTCTTTCTCTTCTTGTTTTCTCCTCTAAAGTAAACAGTCTATGGTCCAGTAAACTCTTTCCCATCTTGACCCTATTTCAGATATCCTGAGCATTTTTGGGGTTTTTAACTAGCACTAGGGTATCTGGCCGCTTAGACCTCTCTGGAGCTATCTTTTGTAGAACATAATGTGGATTGAGAGGCCAGATCCCAGTTGAAGTAAATGCTCCTTGAATTGTCGTGGGCTTCATGGTATTCTCGCGTGCCTCAGTTCAAAAGGGAATAAAAACAGCCTTTTTGATGGATCCCGAACTCTGGCTGGAGTGAAGATGGTTATCTGCGGCCAGTCTATAGAAATTTTGGTATGGTGAAAACAGCTCCACATCGTGTGGCTGTAATAAATGTGTAGAATGGGAGGGTAGACAGAGGAGAAGGATATTATGGTCGATGCAAAACTGAATGAACAGAAAGGTGATATGAGACCCATGGCCATCAAAAATCGAAAGCCAGGACATCCCAATTCCTGCCGCAATGTAACGACCCACCATACGTGAGCTATGGCAGCCGGAACCTGCACTCATACAGGTAGCCCGGAGCCGAACTGGTAGGAACCGGCAGGCAAGTGAGTACTTGACCTACGGAGACCCGATGGCCCGGGCTCCGAGATAAGCAGACTTAGTGGACACAAGTATTTAGGTACATGGCTACGCCCAAG
>PYWC01000082.1:638110-656295 GCA_003182015.1 Tuber magnatum | reverse complement strand
GGAGTAAACTGATGGGGGAGTTTCTGGCATAAGATAAAACTACCTGAAAGTCTATGCGAGAACTCTCCTACTCCAACAATCAATCCTCTCGAGACCTTAATTGAGTGAAGCGTCAGGCTTAACGTTATTAAGTTTTACCGTCTACTTTACTCTTACATCTGTGTGAACTTTTGGTGATAAGTTTGAAGTTGTTTGGTGCGGTCGCAACCTTGGGATCCATCTTCCTAGGGGTGCCCCCGTTACACGCAAGGCTTGACTAGGGGTCAAATAACTCTTCTAACCACTTCAATGCAAGTGCATTTTCAGTCCAACTTTTTGGTGAGTAGCTAAAGTGATGGCTTCGTTCCTTTTCCGTGAGATTGTGGTACCAGCCAAGGTAATGCCCTTTGCCCTTGTTGATAATAAATAGGGCGAGTACAGCGCTGCTTGCAGCTACAGTCTCAATTATTGTAACAAGTTCCCGTTTGCCATCGTGAGTGACATGGGGATTCCTGCAACCTCTTCAACACAACACCTTTGTCCGAGAAGCTTGTCCCATCATGAAGCCTTTTTCGTCCTTGTCGCAAATTTGACTAGCTTGCAGATTATGAAGCCGTATCAGGCGACCTAACTTGGTGAAGTAGTTCTGCAAAAGCCCTGGGTCCTTTGCATACGATCGCTGACGCTCTAGCCATGTACTTAACTTAGTTGCAAGAGCAGGATTTCGGGTTAGAAAGCGTGTGATCCAATTCTGACCTACTGGTAATGGCTCCACACCAGTCCCCCTCCTTTCCAGGAAAAGTGCCATATCCTACACCACGTCCAGCCCTGGTAGAAAGCCATTATCATACTGCCGTTAACACCAGCAGACAATAGCAGACTCTTCTGAGGTCAATAGACATTATTGATTCTCGTGAGATTCAACGCGGCTCCAGTGAGTACCTGCAACACATGAGTAGAGGGTTCGCTTATTCACTTGGAATTCTTCTGCTACTTCAGGTACCGGAATTGAGTTTTGGTGTCGCTTTGTCACCTTGAGAGCTCCCTGGAGTCGCTCCTCGTATTCGGTGGCCTTTCTTGCATTCACTTTCCCCATTGTTCAATGTTTTTATTACCGATTTCGCTGTTTTCGTAGATTGAAGTGGGGTTGATCTTTCCATAACGCATTGTCTCACCTGACGCCAACCTGAGTGTCACATCCTGGTGTTGTGTCATATCACCATGGTTTACATTACTAGCAGCCAGCATGGGGCAGAGTCTCTTGTTCGGGTACTGCCTGGCCATGTGTCTATGTCCTCCACAGTAGCGGCATAGGCCTCTCCTCATTCTGTCATCCTGCTGGGCATCTGTCAAGGTTCACAATCCTGGGGATGGGTCCATAAGACTGAAAGCAGTCCCTATAGTGGTGGTAGTCGCAGGAGCAGGGGTGGTGCACTGCCTCTGGGTGGCAGAAGCAGTATGCCAGGAGGAGGTGGTAGAGCCTTTTTTGTCAGCAGGGTGGGTGGGGATATTGTTGCGCAACTTTTTTAATAAGTTGCCATAGGCCGCCAGTGTCTTGAAAGGGTTGGCTATAGTGGTTAGGGCATCTTTGAGCCCAGAGGTGAGGCCACAATAAAGAGTACCACACTTGGCTGTGTCATTCCAGTTGGTGTCAGTGGCGAGGGGTTGAAAGTCTGCGGTGGATTCCACAAAAGTCTAATTCTTTTGGACTAAGTCCCTTATCCCCTTCTCCGCCATTGCAACCCTATTGGGATCTCCAAATACCTGCTCCAGATCAGCTAACAGGCCCTCAGTGTTGGTATAATTGATGCCTTCCATAGTCAGATTGGATTGTACCTGCAGGAAGGCAGACCCCATTAGCAGGACAATGGCACATGCCAAACGGTGTTGTTCAATCGCCAATCAATAGTATTACCCATGAAGTATCATACAAAGTTGGGTGGCAAAGGGATGGTACTTGTCCATGGTGCTGTCGAACCTTTCTGGCTTCAGATGTAAGGACCCAGCATATATGAGCTATGGCAGACAGAACCTATACCAATACAGACTGCTCTGAGGCAGATGGGTAGGAACAGGAAGGCAAGCAAGGGTTTGACTTATGGAAGCCCGATAGTCTGGGTTCCGTTATGAACAGTAATGCATACTAGGCACTTAGACACTAGAGCATACACCCTTGGGAGGTGTTACTGTAGTCAAGGGTTTGCCAAGTACAAGTTACCTTGCTTGGCTAGGTAACTGGACAAAGGGGAAAGAAGTCTATCTCTGTTATAGGAATCAACAAGGTAAGAGAGTAAAGTTACCCTGACCTCCAGAGTAGGTTACCCTACTTATGAATCATGGTTGCCCTACCTTGGAACTTGGGTTACCCTGTCTCTGAACCTGAGTTACCCTACCTGGCAGTATGACGTCGCTCAGAAATTTCAGGGGAAATGACTGCAATGTTTATCACTCAAAGCCTGGCATAATATGGGAATCTGCAGTTGCAGGAGATGCTATTGGGTGGGCTATGCAGCTCCGAAAAAGCTGTAAATTGGAGACATTATTCCTGTTATGCCCCACCGACCCTGTCTTGAGGCCTGGACCTTATGAGCAAAGGGTTGTGTAGTTGTACACAGTCTTTGGAAAGGAATCTTTGCAAACCTGCTTGCAACACCGGATGCGTCATGGCCATCTAGTCAAGAGTAAACTGTTCGCAGAATATAAGCGAAAGCATAGGCTGGAATGGGAAATACCTCCTCCAAGTTGTTCGGAGATAGACAGACCAAAACTGGCGGAGTTCATGGGAGTTAACCATGGGGGTCCCTCAGGTAGTCCCAGGTAGGGCCAGTATGACCAGGTGAGTTTTATGCCTATTAAACCCAAACATGTCCCCAACACCATTGGCTCTGTAAAGGAAGTGCAAAGGCACAAAAAGCATGGTTCCTACTGCAGGTATCGTGGATTCAAGATAGTGGTCATGGGTGGCACTCCTGGAAGTACTACACGACCACTATACCCTGCGTAAGACCCTGGAAGTCCGCGCGTCATAAATGGTTGATAGATAAACCACTCACCATAGCTTCCGGGGTCACACAGGGGTGAATACATGCGGGAAAGGTGTCATAAATAATATGGTTCATCAGGTGTCTTGACTGTTAGCCACTGGCAAGGTATTGTTGTAAAGGTGTGTTAACAAGAGTGGGCAAAATAGAGATGCACCACAGAAACGATAACCACATGATCTGAATGCCAACAAGAGTGTGTCAACACATGCATGACTGGAAGGTGTGCAAGGAGACGTGTCGGACTACCCTTAGCAGAAAAGGGTGTATTTGAACAGTTGTAGTAAACTTGTAACGTGTTCGGGCCAGGCCCTAGTCACGTATCGGTATGATAGGAGCAGATAGCTGCGCGATCAACACAAAGCGAGCGCTGCTTGCTAAAGGAGGCTTCGACCGGGGTGTAATAGGAGATCAAAGAAGTAACCGTTCAACCAAGTATATATTAAGAATACTGTCTGTCGAAGTCTGCTGTTTCCAGCGCAGAAATCAGCAGTCTTTAAATAAAGCATATCACTTATCTCCAGTATGAGCGATATTGCCAAACAATGTGTGTATCAACCAATAGCACATGAAACAATACAAGTATCAAACAATACTGTGAAACCAAACATAAAACAAGGTGTGTATCAACCGATAGCACACAAAACAATACAAGTATCAAATGATACTGTAAAACCAAACATAAAACAATTTATGTATCAACCGATAGCAGACAAAACAATACCAGTATCAAACGATACTGTGAAACCAAACATAAAACAACCTAGTACCCGTACCGGTTACACTCCCAAAATAAAATAACAATTTGATCAAATAAAACAACTTAATAAATCCTAATAGCGGGTAAATCCGCTATTTTCCTCGAAGTCCACTTAGGACCCATCCTCATCGTTATCCCTATCCTGCAACAATCTCGTGTCATCCTGCAACATCCATTCCGCACCTTCCAACCATCTTTCCAAGCACTCCCCACATGGTGCTCCGCGCACAAAGCAACCTGACTCCGAGTAGTGTGGCAGGTGCACAAAGTTCCGTACTATCCGGTCTTCCCATTCCTCTGTCTCGACATCGATTCGTCTGCAACCCTCGCAGTGATCAATATAGAATATCTTCCAGTATGCGCTTTCTGGAATTATCTCTCAGTACAGCAGGTACACCAAAATGAGATCTCATCCCTTTATGCTGACTTCTTCGTAGGTCGACATTTTGTTTCTTTCGCGTAAGGATAAGTTTTTGTAAGTGGGTAAAGGTTTCCAGGTATGGTGGTTTGGTCTGCTTTCTTCAGCATGTTAGAGGGATGGTGGGTGGTATTTATATTTCAGTGGTGACCTCACTTAGGTGTTGGCCTCGCTTGGGTGTCGGCCTCGCTTAGGTCTTCAGGGGAAGGGGGGTGCTGCTTAATTTCGGTTTCTTCCGCCTCCATGCAACCATCACATTTTTCTTTGCTCTGGTAGCACCCGCTACCGAAGTGGAAAACATCTGACACTGATTCTCCCCGCATTCGTCCCGTCGATTCTGTTGTTATTTCTAAGCATTTGTTGCAGATTTGTATGAATAGTCGGTGTGTAAGGTATCGTCTAGGGATAATATCACGGTTCACCAACAGTTCCATTAGCTGATAGCGCAGTCTCCAAGGTAGTTGCTCATAGTTTGACATCGTAAGATTGTTGGATGGTGTGTTTCTTCCTTTCACTATTGCCAGTGCTCAGCCTCGGCCAGCCGAGCTAGGTATGCAGCTTCATCTTCCTTTACCCGATTTTTATCTTCGCTGCTTTCAAAATCGCTCTTGAAGTGGGCTGACCAAAATCCGTCCTGTACCCCTTGGTCCGTGTCCGGGCGCTGGTGTTGGATTTCTGGTAGGGTTGGGCTCCACGCCACCGTCACATGGTTTATCGTAGGGGGTAGCTTGTCCTCTGGTTTGTTGTCTTCCCACCATTGATTCACCAATTCCATCGCATTTTCCAATCCTTCCAGGGGTTCCCAGCTGTTCTCTGTTTCCGGGGACCCCACCCATTTCACTAGGAATTGGTCGCGGTCATACCATCTTTGGTGGTCTCGTATGGTTTCCACTTCCCATTCCAGTTTCTCGTTAACCACGATCGGGGTTGGTTTTGTGTGGCGCCTGGCAGGGAAGCAGACATCATCATTAGGGCGGTATCTTTTCACGGTGGATGCATGGAATGTCGCTTCTCGGTTTCTGTCCATTCTGCCATCCATTTCTAACTTGTAATTTTATGTATGCTCATCGTATGCAATTATCTTGAATGGTCCACGCCAGCGCGGTGGCAATTTCTTACTACATCCCTATTCTGTTGCGAATAAACTTCCATATACCAGTAACAGATTGCCCTTTCCTATCGGTGTATGGTGTCTGCGTTGTTTTGCTGCCGTTCTCATGCTTCTAAATTGTGCAATTTTTATCACATTGAATGCCGCGTTTCAGATTGCTTGGTGCCTGTTTAATAATTCATCGTCACCCGGTACTGCAGAATTCTTGAAATTCGCTAGGGGCAGTAGCAGGTAAATCTTTCCAAAAATAGCTTCATATGGTGACATGCAGAGAGTTTCTGGCCATCCCGCATTCAGGTATACTGCTGTCTCCGGTATGGCATCAAACCAGTTGTTTTGTCTGGCGTGGACTAGGTTTTGGAGAGCTGTCTTCAATTTCCGAATTTTTCTTTCGACCTGTCCATTCGTTTTATGATAGCCTGGTGCCGCCTTGATATACTCAATGCCTAACGAGCGACACTGTTGTCTCCACACATGTGACTCAAATCGTGGGTCCGCATCGCTTACTAGAGATGTTGGGTAGCCATGGGGTGTAAATGTTTTGTTGCGTAGAAGTTCCCACGTTGTTATTGCTGTTACTTGCTTCATTATAGGTATAAGCCACCTGAATCCTGAAAATCTATCCATCGCCACTAGGATCGTCTTGTATCCCTATGAATTGGGGAAGAGTCATGCAAAGTCAATGGCTATTGATTCGAAGATTTCCAGCGGCAGGGTAATTGTCTGAGCCTTTCCATCTGGCAATTTTGTAGGCGCCTTATTTACCTTGAGTGTGTGGCACTGGGTTACATATGCTCTAAAGTCTTTCCGCATTTCAGGCCAAAATAGGTACTCCATTGCGTACCGTAAATTTAGTTCAACACTGTGGTGGCCTTTGTTCTGAATTTCGCTAATGACATATTCTCTTAACGTCGGATTTCCGTATGCGGGCCCTTTCGGGATATACAGGCAGTCATCCCCGCATCTGGTTTTTGCGTATAGCATTCCGTTTGCAACCTTGTAAGAGGTCAAGTCTCCTGTGGAGTCCATATTCTCGTTTACCTTCTTCCAAATTGGTTCTTTCCAGTATGCTGCTACCATGTGCACTCGGAACGTTGCGATCATTTCATTGACTGTTCGTAACGTGTCGCGTTTGTCTTCTAGCTCGCTTCCTCTGGTGGTCTCAGGTAGGTCTTCCTCCTTGTTGTCTTCCTAGACACCGTATAGCCCGCGCCGGTATTCTGTCATTGTCGCGGGCATAGCTGCGACTATTGTCTCCTTGGTAAGGCTTTCTAGCCATTCCACTCGTCTAATTGGCAGTGGGCTATCAGGTCCTGGCATTCGGAATCCCACTATGGTTTCAGTCGTAAGGTTCTCTATTAGTTCCGTCTCCGGTATTTGGAATGCCGGGGCTTCCGGGTTTAGCAGTGCCAGAATTGCATAAGACCTGGGCGTTGGCTGGGCAAGGGTAGACGGCCCTTCTCCAGCACTAATTGGTCTTCCGTCGGTCATTTGTTGCCATTCCCAGTCATTGATTTCGGCGGACTGCTGAGGGCGCGGGTCGATTTCTGTACTTGGGGGGCTCAGTCCTCCACTTAGTGGGTAAGGGGTCGATTTTCCCCATCATCTAGGATGGTTGTTCGTGAATTTGATCTCGGTTTGATGATATGGGCAATGATCCACATAACGGTATGACTAGTGTAATTCGCTATGTTAGAGTTCTTCTGGTCGCGTACTTCGCAGGGTACACTGGTCACCCCAATCGTTTCCTGCGGTGATCGAGCAGGGGCGTTCAGGGGGTACAGGGACCTCATTGGGGTACTCAGTATAGGAGAAAGGAGGGGAAGGAGGGGAGAACTCCTGCATGGGTTCCATTGTGTTTGATTCTTGCTCGTATACTGTGTTATCTGAGATGTCATCGGCTTCCTTCATGTAATCTTGGACATAGAGTGGATCCAAGTCTGATCCTCCCTCATATATCGGGGAAAGAGCATCAGCTAAATAGTTCGTCCTTCCTGGTCCGTAGACTATTTTCGCGTCGTATTTTCCCAAGGCACTTAGCGATCACACTTGCTTTCTGCTTGGGTTTTTTGCCATCTGTAGGTGTGTCAAGGGTTGGTGGTCTGTCACTATTGCAAAGGAATTTCCCCTTAGTACATTGTGGAACCGATTAAGCCCTTCCACTATCGCTAAGGCCTCTTTATCAGTGGTCCCATAGTTCATCTAAGCATTGGTGAACTTCCTGCTGTGTAACGCGGCAGGCCGTGCCATCTTATAAGTGGGTCCCTGTCCCACCCATGCTCCAACTCCTAAATCTGAGGCATCCATAACCAACCAAATTGGTTCCTTGTTTCAGATATCTATTGGTCGCATGACTTGGTGATCGATGATTCGCTTACGGACCATATGGAATGCGGTTTGGTGGGTTGTTGTCCATACGAATTCGGCGTTTCCTGTTAAGTCGGTTAGTGGTGCCGTTAACGTAGCATGGTGTGGGAGAAACTGGGTCACATAATTCACTATTCCAAGGAATCATTGTAACTCCTTCTTGTTTTTTGGTGTCTGCCATCCTGCAATGGAAGATATTTCCTGGGGGGAGGCAGGAAATTCCCTCGTTGTCCAGTATGTGTCCTAATACTTCCAGCTTATCCGCAAAAAGTACTGACTTCCTTTTGCTCGCAAAGAATTTTGTTTTTCTGATTCGATCACATACTTGGCGTATGTGTTCCTCGTGTTCCTCTGGTGTGTCTGAAAATAGGAGGATATCATCAATGTATACCCATACAAAATGATGTAAATATTCACTTAGGAGGTCCTCCATTATTCGGATAAATGTTGCTGGTGCATTCATGTCTCCTTGCAGCATCACGTTGCTCACAAATCCTCCAAACAGTGTTTTGAATGAGTTGCACTTAACGCTGTCCTTGTCCACCCGTGTTTGGAAGTATGTGTCGCTTAGGTCGATCTTACTCCTGAATTTTGCTCAGCCTATTCAGTTCAGGATCCGCTGTTGATTTGGAATCGATGGACTATCCATGATCGTGTTAGCGTTTCTCACTTTCAGGTCCACCAGGGGGCGGATCCTTCCATCTGACTTTAGTTGTACAAACATAGGTGCCACTCCAGGTACCTCTTGTCGTACAATTACTCCACTACGTAATTTCTCTTTTATCCAGTTCATGAGTTTTTCCTTGTAGCCTTCTGGGATCAAGTATGTTGGTTGGTTTCATAGGTCGGTTGGATCCTTTAGCCGAATGTGGTGGCTAATCTTACGCACTGGGGGTAGCGTTTCAGGGACCTTGTCCCGGAATACATCCTTGTATTCTTCCAACAATATTTTTGTGGTGGCGTCTAACACAGCAGCTCGGAATTCCCCCCTTGTTGGTTTGCATAGCACACGTTGTTTTTCATCTGGAAATTCCACTGCTTTATCCCTACACCTGATAAGAGCATTATGTCTTTTCAGGAATGGCATTCCAATCAGGGCATCATACTTTGCCAAGTTCTCTACCAACATCTCCTGATTTGTCCCTTTCTTTTTCGCGATACCTGCGGTCTGTCCACATTTCTTGTGGCTTGAAGAGTGGGATCCGTTCATAGCCATATTGAATGTTGTTGGTTGGGGTAGAGGCTCCGTAGAGATGCCATGGGTAGAGATAAAGGTGGCACTAATTATGTCGTGGCCGCTTGTTCCTTTGTCGAATAGTACCTTTGCTGGGTGGCCTCCCTTGTGAATTGTTCCTTCAAGAGCGTCACGGGGCCTGATTGCCAACGTTGGTTGTGTTCACAGGCTTTCCATTTCCACGGAGTTAATTTCCACTTCATCATATTCGGTTGCTTCCATGTGGTTTGTGCTAGCCTCTCGCTTTGCGGCCTTTTTTTTTGCTTTTTTGGAATAGCAATCCTTTGCATAATGCCCCTTTTTCCCGCATTCGAAACATGTGCCGTCCTTGCGTCTTTTCCGCTTCTTGTCTTTCTTGTCCTTTGAATCCTTGTGGTATGGTTTATCCTTTTTGTATTATCCTGCGATGAGGATCCTTTACTGTTCCTTTGCTGCAGTACGTGGGTCTGGTAGACTCCCGTTTCATATAGGATAGCGTCCTTCCGTTCGGCCCACTTGACTATCTTGTCAAAGGAATCACCCTCCTCCCCCATGGGCTCTACCTCCTGTCGTAGTCTGGGATGCATTGCTTCATACAATCTTTGTCGCAGCGTATACTGAGACACCGTCCTAGTAGACAATCATCTATAATACATTAAGAGATCCGTCTCAACCAAGGTTACTCTTTCAGTTTTGCCATTTCGTACTTGCTGGATATCCTTGAACCTTTTGTATAGTTCTTCCATGTTTCGCGAGGATTGGAATCTCCCCCTTAAGTATTTTATCTGGGTTGTTCCTCGGATCTTTTCCCCACTCTCATAGTAGTTCATTGCTTGGTGGTATGCTTCCACTGCCTTCCCGGTACAGAAGCTTCCAAAGTATGCTCCGCGTCCTTCCTTGGTTTTGTCCACTCCGTGTAGGGCTAGGTATTGAGAGGTTGTTATAACCCACTGATCAAATACTTCAGGTTTTAAGTCATCCTTTTCGCCCGAGAATGAGGGTGGTAGCAGAAGTTTGATTTTAGGTCCTGTTCACGCTGCGGATTCACCTGCGGACATAGCCTGTTTGGACTCTTTGTCACTGGAGCTGTTGTCTGAGGAGCTTTCTGGAGAGTCGCTGGGGGATTCGTCCGCTGGCTGCCTTACTACCGCGTGATATGATGCTGCTTGGTCGTCTTCTTCCTTCTTAGGTGTCCTGACAGGTATGCTATCTTTCCTCGGTGGTTGCGCCAGTGCCTTTCCTTTGCTGGGGCTGAGGGGAAATAGCCCAGGAAGGCTGGTTGCTGCCTTTGCTAATTTCTCAGTCGATTCACTAAAGGTCTGCTTGGCCAAGTCTCACGCTAGTTGTCGTTCTGCTTCATCGATCAAGAATTCGCTCCTTGGCTCTTTCGGTTTCTTGGGTTGCCTTTTCTTGGTAAGGCCTTCTGGTGGGACCTACTTCCCACTTCGAGTCTCCAGTGACTCAATGGTCTCGTGTTGATGCAGCTGAACCCTTCGTGTTTCTGCCGCTCCCCGATGCTAGCTTCGCTATTGGACTTTTCGTAGGTTGAGCAGACCAGGTCCCTGCAGGTTTCTTAACCACTTGCCGAGGTTAAAAAAATGTAACATGTTCGGGCCAGGCCCTAGTCACGTAATGGTACGATAAGAGCAGAAGGCTTCCTGATCAACATGAAGTGAGCACTGCTTGCTAAAGGAGGCTTCGACCGTGGTGTAATAGGAGATCAAAGAAGTAACTGTTCAACCAAGTATATATTAAGAATACTGTCTGTCGAAGTCTGCTGTTTCCATCACGGAAATCAGCGGTCTTTAAATACAGCATATCGCTTATCTCCAGTATGAGCGATATTGCCAAACAATGCGTGTATCAACCGATAGCACACGAAACAATTCATGTATCAAACGATACCGTGAAACCAAACATCAAACAATATGTGTATCAACCGATAGCACACAAAACAATACCAGTATCAAACGATACTGTGAAACCAAACATAAAACAATACGTGTATCAACCGATAGCACACGAAACAATACAAGTATCAAACAATACTGTGAAACCAAACATAAAACAACCTAGTACCCGTACCGGTTACAAAACTGATTGGGAAGTTTCTAGCATAAGATAAAACTACTGAAAAATCTATGCAAGAACTCCATGTCTCCAACAAACAATCCTCTTAAGACCTTAATTGTGTATAGCGTTAGGCTTGACAATATTAAGTTTTACCATTTACTTTGCTCTTACATTTGCATGAACTGTTCGCAATAAGTCTGAAGTTGTTCGGTGCGATCGCAACCTTGGAATCTATCTTCCCAGGGGTGCTCCTGCTACGTCATGGTTGAGACCTTCTTGCTGCTACTAGGAGATGCAGCAGGACCTGCGGAAGCATTGGCAAGGGCACTATGGAGCGTGGTAACTGTCATATCGGTGCATGCCAAGTCTTGTTCAGTGATAGCGGGACTGCCTTCATGGTCCTGGCCTTCCGGGTAGAGGGTCTGAAGTTTCTTAGTCAAGCAGTGTAGTTGTTATTGTTATTGTCGTTATTCATCAGTAAGGCACCCGGGAGACGTGGGCAGGTTCACAGTCTGGGGGAGGATATCTCTGATGCTAGTGAGATAGTTCTATTTCCGGACCTGCTTTAGGTTCCCCAACTGTTCATTGAATAGACAGGCAGTCTGCTGCAGGTTGGTGAAGATTTTAGCGGGGAATTGCGACTGATCACAACATGGTATGATCTTGGTCAGATCCTCATAGATACAATCTTGTGTAATAGGTAGTGTCTATGCACAGTCAAGGGCAGATAGTCCAAGGCATACCACTGCAGGCAGGACAAGAAAGAGAGGACAGTTGTACAAACAAGATGTGTTTGTATCCAGGCTCGTGGGGTTCAAGGTCAGTGTCTCAGGCGTCAGGGTCAGGGTGTACAGGTTCCAGTGACGTGAAGAAGAAATAAAGTTGCAATACCTAAATACAGGTATAGACAGGATATTATCAGGTTGTATAAAGACAAGAAACTACAGAGGAGCACACCAGTTTATATAACAAAGAGATAATCCTCCACTAATAAATCCCAACACCCCAGACCCCTTTTGTCATGTGCAGCCATGCTCTTTTATCACTTCCCATACCATTCTATTGCATAGAACCTCAGCTAATCTCCCTTTTCCATCTCCAGGCAAGTGTACAACCTGGACTCCTATATATGCAACCCAAAACTCAAGGCTTACCATATCCCTATCAGGTGGCCATGACATGCACCCTCTTTTAGTCCCCACCAAGGCCTAGGAACATGTCTCTATAGATTTAGTCATCTGTCTGCCTTGATGTCAGAGCAATAATGCTGTTCTGAGTGCTCTGGATAGGCGAACCAAGATGCATTACCCAATGCCCTGCTGGACCACCATCAATGCCCTCACATTGGTCAAGTGTAACGACCCAGCATACATGGGCTATGGAAGCCGGAACCTGCACCCATACAGGCACCCAGGAGGCGAACTGGTAGGAAGCGGCAGGCAAGTAAGTACTTGACCTGTGGAGATGCGATGGCCTGTGCTCGGAGATGAATGGAATTAGCGGGCAGGGTCCTTAGGTACTGAGCTATACCCAGGGGTGGCGTCAGTGTAGTTAGGGACCTCTGAAGAGGCAGTTACTCAGCTAAGCTGGATAGCTGAAGAAAGGTCAGAAGTGTCTATCTCTGGCAACAGAATAGATAAAGTAACAGGGAAAAGTCATCTTGTCCACTGGATAAGGTTACCCTGCCCTCGGGATCAGGTTACTCTGTCATGGGGCACAGGTTACCTTGTCCAAAGTCATGAGTGACCCTACGTTTCAATGCGAAGTCTCTGGGGGAGTTCAGGAAGAATGACGGAAATGTTTGTCGCACAAAGACATGCATAATACTGGAACCTGCAGTTCCAGGAGATGCTATTGGGCGGGCTACGCAGCTCCGTAGAAGCTGTAAATTGCAGACATAATTCCTATCATACCTCTCCGGTCCTGCCTTGAGGCCTGGAAGTCATGGGCCAACGCTTGTGGAGTTGCGTCCAGTCTGGCACAGAGGAATCGTTGGAGACCTACTTATAACACCGTATACGTCGCTGCTGTCCAGTTGACAGTAGGCTCTTCACAGGATATATAAGGGGCACAGGGTGGAAGGTGGAGTATCTCATCCAAGTTGCTTGGAGTAAAATAGACCAAAGCTGACAGAGTTAATAGGAGGTAACCGTGGGGGTCCCAAAGGTAGTCTTGGGTGGTGCTGGGGCGACTGCAAAAGTTTTACACCTACCAAGCCCAACAGTGTCCCCAACGTCATAGGCTCTGTAAGGGAAGTACAGAAACACTAAAAGCCTGATTCCTACTACAGGTAAGGTAGAACTGAGGTAGTGGTCATGGGTAGCGCCCATTGGACCACTCCCACACCACTGTATCCTGCAGAAGACATCGGAAGCCCAAGAATCGTAAATAGTAGATAGATAAACCGCTCACGGTAGCTTCCGGGATCATGTGGAGATCAATGTATATAGGAAGGGGGTCATAGGTAGTCCAGTTCATCAGTTGTC
Organism: Tuber magnatum; assembly: GCA_003182015.1. Lineage (NCBI taxonomy): Eukaryota > Fungi > Ascomycota > Pezizomycetes > Pezizales > Tuberaceae > Tuber > Tuber magnatum. The sequence continues at coordinate 642,847 of PYWC01000082.1, read as the reverse complement.
TTGACCGTTAGCTACTAGCAAGACACCGATGAAAAGAGGTTTTCGCTCCGGCAGGCAAAATGGAAATGCACTGCAGAAACGATAACTGCATAAGGTGAACGCCGACTGGAGTGTGTCAGCACATACATGCCTGAAGGGGGTGCCAGGAGAAGTGTTGGACTACCCTTAGCGGAAAAGGGTCTACTTGAATAGCTGGAGTAAACTGATGGGGGAGTTTCTGGCATAAGATAAAACTACTTGAATATCTATGCAAGAACTCTCCTACTCCAACCAGCAATCCTCTCGAGACCTTAATTGAGTGAAGTGTCAGGCTTAATAATATTAAGTTTTGCCATTTGCTTTACTCTTACATCTGTGTGAACTTTTGGCGATACGTTTGAAGTGGTTCAGTGAGGTCGCAACCTTGGGATCCATCTTCCTAGAGGTGCCCCCATTACATCAAGTTGTATTTCAATCATGTATAGAGGCACCATGTTCTCTCCACTACCATCACCTCAGATCATGGCACTTGGTTTACCTTGAAGTTCTCACAAACCGGCCATGATCGCCTCCACTTGTGCTACAAGCTTTCAACCGTAGTCCCACCCCAGATTATTGGCCATAAGGAGTGAATCAATACAATCATGAAACAATACTGATATGACTACGTCAGCTCTCAACAGAGGGATTGGTGAAACCGGTACGGGTTACTGGGTTTTATGTTTGGTTTCACAGTATCGTTTGATACTTGTATTGTTTCGTGTGCTACCGGTTGATAAGCACATTGTTTTATGTTTGGTTTTACAGTATCGTTTGATACTTGTATCATTTGATACTTGTATCGTTTCGTGTGCTATCAGTTGATACACACAATGTTTTGCAATATCGCTCATACAGGAGATAAGCGATATGCTGTATTTAAAAACCGCTGATTCCCGCGATGGAAACAGCAGACTTCGACGGACAGCATTCTTAAACATACTTGGTTGAACGGTTACTCTTTTGATCTCCTATTACACCACTTTCGAAGCCTCCTTTAGCAAGCAGCGCTCGCTTCGTGTTGATCATGAAGCCATCTGCTCCTATTGTACTGCTACGTGACTAGGGCCTGGCCCGAACACATTATACTTTTTTTAACCTCAGCAAGTGGTTAAGAAACCTGCAGGGACCTGGTCTGATCACCCTACGAAAAGTCCAATAAGCAAAGCTAGCATTGGGGAGCGGCAGAACCACGAGAAGTTCGGCTCCACCAAACAACACGATTGAGTTATTAGAGACTTGGAGTGGGAAGCAGGTCCCATGAGAAGGCCTTACCAAGAAAAGGCAACCTAAGAAAGCAATAGGGCCAAAGAGCGATTTTTCGATCGACGAAGCAGAACGACAACTAGCGTGAGACTTGGCCAAGCAGACCTTTAGCGCGGCAATGGACGGATTAGCAAAGGAAGCAACCACCCTTCCTGGGCACTTTCCCCTCAGCTCCAGTAAAGGAAAGGGACCGGCGCAACCACCAAAGAAAGACAGCATACCTATCAGGACACCTAAGAAGGAAGAAAGGGAAGAAGAAGGATCGGCCCACTCAGTAGTAGGGCAGCCACCAGACGATAATCCTAGCGAATCTCCAGAAAGCTCCTGAAACGACAGCTCGAGTAACGAAGAATCCGAACACAATATGTCTGAAGATGAATCCACCGGACCGCCGAGCCCAGAGGCCGGGCGAACAGGACCTAAAATCAAACTTCTACTGCCATCCTCGTTCTCGGGCTAAAAGGACAACCTAAAACCTAAAGTATTTGACTGGTGGGTTATAACAACTTCGCAATACCTTACCCTACATGGAGTAGACAAAACCAAGGAAGGAAGCGGAGCGCACTTCGGAAGCTTCCGTACCGGAAACGCAGAGGAAGCATACCACAAAGCAATAAACCACTATGAGAGTGGGGAAAAAATCCGTGGAACGACCCTGATAAAGTACTTGAGAGAAAGATTCCAATCCTTGCGAAACACGGAAGAACTATACAAAAGGTTCAAGGATGTCCAGCAAGTACAAAATGGCAAAACAGAAAGAATTACCCTGGTCGCGACGGATCTCTTGATGTATCATGGACGATTGCCTACCGGAACAGTGTCTCAGTATACGCTGCGACAAAGATTGTCTGAAGCAATGCATCCCAGACTATGCCAGGAGGTAGAACCCATGGAGGAGGATGGTGATCCCTTTGACAAGATAGTCAAGTGGGCTGAACGGAAGAATGCTATCCTGTATAAGACAGGAGGGTACCGTACCCATATACTACAAGAAAAGAATAGCAAAGGATCATCATCGCGGGATAACACGAAAAAGGATCAAAAATTAGCGCAAGGACCCAAAGGACAAGAAAGATAAGAAGCAGAAATAATGCGAGGAAGGCACATGTTTCGAATGCGGGAAAAAGGGGCACTGCGCAAAGGATTGCTATTCCAAAAAAGGACAAGGAAAGGCCACTAAGCGGGAAGCTAGCACAAACCGCATGGAAGCAACCGAATATGACGAAGTGGAAATTAACTCAGTGGAAATGGAAAGCCTGCGAACACAACCGACGCTGGCAATCAGACCCCGTGACGCTCTTGAAGGAACGATTTATATAGAAGGCCACCCAGCAAATGTACAATTTGACACGGGAACAATCGGCTGCGACATAATTAGCGCCACCTTTATCTCCACCCATCGCATCCCAACGCAGCCTCTACCCCAACCAACAACAGTCAATATAGCTATGAAAGGATCCCGCTCCTCAAGCTACAAGAAATGTGGAGTGACCGTAGGAATCGGGAAAAAGAAATAGACAAATCAGGAGATGTTGGTGGGGAACTTGGCGAAGTACGACGCCCTGATCGGGATGCCCTTCCTGAAAAGACATAATGCTCTTATCAGGTGTGGGGATACAGCAGTGGAATTCCCCAATGACAGATTACGGGTGCTATGCAAACCAACAAGCGGGGAAATCTGAGCCACTGTGTCAGATACCAACGCAACAACATTGTTGGAAGAATACAAGGATGTATTCCCAGACAAGGTCCCTGAAACGCTACCCCCAGTGCGTAAGATTAGCTACCACATTCGGCTAAAGGATCCAACCGACCTACGAAACCAACCAACATACTCGATCCCAGAAGCCTACAAGGAAAAACTTATGAACTGGATAAACGAGAAATTACGAAGTGGAATAATTGTATGACAGGAGGTTCCCGGATGGGCGCCTATGTTTGTACAACCCAAATCAGATGGAAGGATCCGCCCCCTAGTGGACCTGAAGGTAAGAAACGATACTACGGTCATGGATAGTCCATCGATTCCAAACCAACAACAGTTCCTTAACCGAATAGGGCGAGCGAAATTTAGCAGTAAGATAGACCTAAGCGACGCATATTTCCAAACACAGGTGGACAAGGACAGTGTTAAATTCAACTCATTCAAAACCCCGTACGGAGGATTTGTGAGCAAAGTAAGGCTCCAAGGAGACATGAATGCATTAGCAACATTTATGTGAATAATGGAGGACCTCCTAAGCGAATATTTACATCACTTTGTATGGGTATACATTGATGATATTCTCATATTTTCAGACATAACAGAAGAACATGAGAAACACATACGCCAAGTATGTGATCGACTCAGGAAGGCAAAATTCTTTGCGAGCCAAAAGAACTTAGTACTGTTTGCAGATAAGCTAGAAGTGTTGGGACACATAGTAGACAACGAAGGAATCCATGCCTCCCCCCAGAAAATATCATCCATTGCAGGATGGGAAACACCAAAAAACAAGCAGGAATTGCTACGATTCCTAGGAATAGTGAATTATGTGGCCCAGTTTCTCCCACACCACGCAACACTGACCGCACCGTTAACCGACTTAACAGGGAATGCCGAATTCGTATGGACAACAACCCAGCAGACCGCATTCGAGATGGTCTGCAAGCGAATACTCGCTCACCAAGTCATGCAACCAATAGACATACCAAGCAAGGAACCAATTTGGTTAGTTACGGACGCCTCAGATTTAGGAGTTGGAGCATGGGTGGGACAAGGACCCACTTATGAGACGGCACGACCAGCCGCGTTACACAGCAGAACGTTCACCAATACTCAAATGAACTATGAGACCACCAATAAAGAGGCCTTAGCAATAGTGGAAGCGCTTAATCACTTCCACAATGTACTAATGGGAAACTCCTTCACGATAGTCACAGACCACCGACCCTTAACACACCTGCGAACGGTAAAGAACCCGAGCAGGAAGCAGGTGAGATGGCTAAGTGCCTGGGGAAAATACGACACAAAGATAGTCTACGTACCAGGAAGCACGCACTATTTAGCTGATGCCCGTTCCCGGATATACGAGGGAGAATCAAACTTAAATCCACTCTATGTCCACGATTATACGAAGGAATCGGATGACATCTCGGACAACATGGTCTATGAGCAAGACTCAAACACAATGGAGCCCATGCATGAGTTCTCCCCTACTTCCCCTCCCTTCTCCTATACTGAGTACCCCAACGAGGCCTCTGTACCCCCAGAAAGCCCCTGCTCAATTACTGCAGGAAACGATTGGGGTGACCAGTGTACTCTGCGAAGTACGCCACCATAAGAACTCCAACATAGTGCCCTACACTACTCACACTGTTACGTGGATCATTGCCCATATTGTAAGCGGTACGGGTTACTAGGGTTTTATATTTGGTTTCACAGTATCGTTTGATACTTGTATTGTTTCGTGT
>PYWC01000082.1:605172-617804 GCA_003182015.1 Tuber magnatum | reverse complement strand
ATCTCGATCGATGGTGGGTGAATGGAAGATGCGGTGGGAGCAGCGGTGGGGGGGGATTGTGATTGCGATGTTATTTTTTGGGGGGTTGGTTTGATTGGGGGAGGGGGGGGGTAGTGGTGGCTGGTTGGTGGATACGGTAGTTCTTTGGAGCGAGGTTTTTGTGGATTAAGGTTAGCTGTGCTCTCACTGCCCTGTAATGCTGTGTCGGATAACTTGGTTTGAGAATAAGTTACCCGCGTCGTTGAAATGATCGCCGGCTAAAGGTTACCGCCGAGTGCAGTATGGTATGATACCTCCAACGGAGGGGGACACCAAGGGGGGGGGGTCGATGTTCGAGTCCTGAAACCAAACCCTAAGACAGGGTCGGGATGAGGTGAGAAAAAGATAAAAAAAAAGTATGATATTAAACCTCGTCGTGGCCGACGACGTTGATACCGTAATTAAGAATAAGTTCAGCAGCAGTAACACTCAACAGTTTGCGAGATGGATGTTCTTCTCTCATCACCATCATCACCGTCATCATCATCATGTTCATCACAAAGTATGAATACCGGTATTTTTGTTGAGGCTGAAAAGAAAAGAAAAGAAAACAACAAAAACGGAGCTGAATGAGAACGAGAAGGAAGCGCGGAAGGGAAAGGAGGGGAAAGAAGGGTGGATTGGTTCGAAAGGCATGTACGAGTATGTGAGCGAAGCAACCGACCCCTTCCATTCACCCATTCCAGAACAGAAATGGCCCCGGGCCTACCAAACCCAATCGACCAACCGACCAACCGACCAACCGGTCCATGCTCGTTCGCCTGGGGGCGACAAACATGTTTTCTTCTTCTTCTCCGTTTCCGAGTGACATTATGAATACCCGGAGATACTGGTATGATACCGTATTTCTTACCGCATCCTCTCCAGACGGACAAGATATCACAAAAAAAAAAAGAGGAAGAAAAAAAACCCTCCTAAACCCCATTACCCGGAACCTTTCTTTTTTGTTGTTTTTTGTTGCTTTTTCGATCCTTCGTCGTATCATAATTATCACATCATACAAGTATCATATCGTAAAAAAACTCCCTACTATACGATGCTGTGCGAGTACTCGTGCTGTGTATCGGTACCGGTACCGGTACACGAGTATCTACCTCCCTCCCTCCCGTCTGTCAACCCGCACCCTGCTCGATTCGTAGATTTGAGTCCCTGGTCCTCGATCCTTGATAACTGGCTACATCAGGAAGAAGCAACTACAGTATAATGCGGTGACGGTGCTCGAGTACGGTACGGTTGCGGACGGGACGAGTGACCACGAGGCGGTGGAGATAGGTGCGTTCCGTGCCCAGATAGTATCATCTAACCTGTATCCCTTTTTCCCTTCTCTCCTCCCCGTTTTTATTGTGCTTGGATACCGGTAGGTAGGTGCCCTGTAGCATCTGCAGTACTTTGCACTCGAGCACAGTTCGGCGGGATCGGAAAAACCTACGCTGGAAACAAAGTCTACGGGAGGAGAGATACGTGCAGTGCTAGTACAGTAGTCTGGGTCAATAGGGTTCAATTGAGGCGTAAGTGAAAAGGTGAAGGGAAAAAAAAAAGGGAAACAAAGAAAAGTATCAACCTCATTGCTGCTGCTCCAGCTGTCCATCCGCTGCTGCGGCATCATACGGTAGGGTATGCACATCTCCGATCAGAAAGTTTAGAAGGAAAAAGAAAAAAAAGCGTTCTAGATTAACTTACAGTAGACAGACAGCTCATAAATGCTTTGGCTATCTGTCTGTTCTATCAGAGCATTCACAATCCCAGTGGGGAAAAATTTAAAAAAAATTTACACACACCCAACCTACAGTATCATACCTCTTGTATTTTTTTTATAATATTATCATGATGGTATACAGTACAGTAGGGTGCTCCCGATCAACCCGTCTGCCCTCTTGCTCCCCCTCCTCCTCTGATTTGCGATTGCCGATAGTGAGCGCCCGAGAAGATGCACAGTATTCAGGGATAAAGTTCCCCCCCCCTTCTCCCCCGCTTTCATTAACTGTTCAATGCCTTACATGCCAACATCCAGATAGAGGGGGATCCGGAGGGAAGTGGGGGGAAAAAAGAAAGAAAAAAATGAAATGGGAACATGGGAAGGGGAAAGAGGTTCGGAAAGGGGCGCTAAGGGCACAGGGGAATACGGTAGCTGGTGGAGCGGATGGATGGATCAAGATGATGGTAGAGAAGAAATGCGAGCCTGGTGAGTAACTCAACTGAAAAACTATTATCATATCATACCAAAATAGGAACTGAAGGGAAATGGGCTCAGAGAACAACCCTTCTCGTTTTGGGTAGAATGAGCGAGCATCACAAACTTATAATATGGACCAAGAAGGCTGAAAAGGAAAAAAAGAACCAGGTAAGGGAATCCCAAACTATCACAGGCACAGAGGGAAGCAGATGGACAAAGCGTGACAAAGAAGGATATGCATATAGAGAAGCTTGCGAGAGGGTGATCATAAGAAAAAGAGCATAATTGTAGCCATGATTCGGGAAAACTAGGAGCAAAGAATACAGTGGCAACGCCTCGCGCCGATTTCACCAAGTATGGTTTTCGTGCCGTCCGATTTCCATTCGCCTACTTTTAAGCATGGGATGACGATCCGTGATTCGGTGCCGACGCTGCTCTTCGAACGGGCTCGAAGTAAGGATGAGCCATGGCCTCCTTTGCGGTCAGGCGTTCCTAAGTACCAAGACCCGTCAGTATCGTCAGGGACATGTAGAATATGGTTCGGGATATACCTGATGATCATATCTTAACAATTTGTCCAAAAAGTCAAGAGCGTCATTGCTAACGAAACGCTGGTTATCGGCATTAACGAATTGGTGCCAGCTCTTCTTGGGGAATCGTCCTAAGATATCGTCGTACTGGGTGTCGAGCTCAATGTCATATTTGTCGAGGTAGTCGAATAATTCCTCCGTTCCTAGGACCTTTGCAATCTTCACGAGCTGGTCTGAGTTAGAGTTACCATGGAAGAAAGGCTCCTTGCGGAAGATCATCGACGCGAACATAGCGCCCAGAGACCAGAGGTCGAGGGAATAATCGTATTCCTGATAATCAACGAGCAATTCCGGACCTTTGAAATATCTCGATGCAACGCGGACATTGTATTCAGTCCCGGCGTGGTAGAATTCGGCGAGACCCCAATCAATCAACCTCAGCTACAGGCGCAACCATCAGCTATCTGCATGCATCGGGCGTGTCTGGGATCTGTGAAACCAACCTTCCGCTTCTCGTGGTCGATCATGACATTGTGGGGCTTGACGTCTCTATGCATGATACCCTTGCTATGACAGAAGTCGAGTGCCTAAAGGATTCCGAAGGTTAGCTGCCACCAAGTACCTCCGATCCGTGTTGACACCTTGGAGGACGCTAACCTTGAGCAACTCGTAAATGTAGTAGCGCACATCGTAATCTTGGAACTTCGGGTAGAGGTTGCGAAAGTCGGTGTTGTTTATGTACTCGAATATTAATGAGGGTGTCTTACTCTGATGTGGTAGAGCATCGAAGTTAGAGCAGCTCATACGTAATATCGATTGGGACCGGGCCGAAGCAACAAACCTGAGGATCCCTGACAACATCTAACAGAGCGACGATGTTCGGACCTCCAGAGAGATTCTGCAGGATCTTGATCTCGCGCTTAATCTTCTTCTTCTTGACTGGCTTCAGAACCTTGATAACGGTTTTCTGGTAATTTGTGATATTTATTCCCTCGAACACTTCCGAGTATTTACCTCGACCTGCGATAAGGGACCAAACAAGGGAATATGTCAGCAAAGCACCCCCACCCGGAAAGCGGCAGGTTCTAAAGAATAAAGAAACTAACCAATCTTGCGCACAACCTCGTAGTTCTCAAGAACACCCCACTGAATGTTGACCGAGTCATAGTCCCAGTATGTTCTAGGCATATGCTGATTGACCTACACCGTGTTCAAAAACTGCAGATTAGCCACACGTTCCCAATTTTCCCTATCACCTCCGTAGCAAAAATATCGCGTCCGGGACTACTCGAGCATTGCTATGTCGTAGTCTCGCTTGCGACATCGAATCTCCAGCAGGGAATCAGAAAAGTTTGAAGACTGCCAGGGGTATTACATCAGCATAAACGCGAGCCATTGTCCTGACTCCGCGACTAAAGACCCGGGAGGAAGATATTGGAAGGTAGGTTCGGTGGATGTTTAAAAATCGAGATGAATGGTAGCTAAGAGGCGGGAAAGTTGATGCCGCGGTGGGGGATTGTTGGTGCAGCAGTGGTAATTAAAGGTGAGGGAAAGGTGAAGGAGAGAGAGGTGGATTTAAGCACGGTAGATACTAGCGGGCAGAGCGAAACAAAGCTGCAGATGGTCAGTCACCCGTTGGGTGGAAGGGCTCCTGCCGGTGGTTGTGGGTATGGAGGTGGTGGTGGTGGTGTTACAGTGGGGCTAGGCCGCGCTCTGTTTGGTAGAAGGAGGGGGACAGAGGGGCGTGCGGCAACAACCAGCAGTTATGGAAGGGGAGTGGGGGGAACGTTGCAAGGTGGGAGGAGGAAGTGGTGGTGGTGGTGGTGGTTGGAGGAGGGATCTCTAAGGGAAAGTCGGTACAGGCCCTTGTAAGAAGGGTAAGACAACGACGACAACCTAAACCAAAAAGTCTACAAGGGTGTGGGGCGCCCGGCAGTCCGTCCATTTCTATTCTCCGGAAACTGACTTGCGTACAGTACAGTACTGTACTCGAGTACGGTATCCTGTCCAAGCAGAGCTCGGCGACAACCAAACTTCTTGACGAACCATAGAATACTCGTACAGCACTATGCCCCGCGGCAAGCAGAGATGGAGTAGGACTTCCACCAAGAGCAGCAGGGGCGCATAAAGTGAAAGGAGGGGTGGATTGGATATAGGGATGAAGGAACTAGAATTAAGTCGGCTTTCACAGCTTCGTTCCGTTTGGAATTTCTCTTCAAAACACCGCACAGCGAATTTTCGTCCTCTCCCCTTCACCAGTAGAGTGTCGTTAGAGCGGTTTCGACAGTTCCCAGTATCATTATTCCGTCGAATATCGCGCTGCTTATCCCGCAAAGAAGTGGACATGGTCACGACATATCGTGCAGCGCATTTTTATTAGCTCTGCCGTGCTAGCCCTAGGACCGGAGCCCACGGTCAAATCAGGGCACATCTAGCCGCCGTGAAGAGTTGCCATGATAGCGGTGCCCGGAAGGCAGGCAGGAAAGAGAAAAAATAAATATATATATAAAGATTTACAGGGCAGTAATCATCTCAACTTCTATGGATTAATATGCGGCTGCTTGTGGGATGGTGAGGGAGGGAGGGAAAGCGCTGGGGATTACCGGTATGCGGTCAGAAGGGTTGCAGCGATAACTTAAAATCCCACCCCCGCGCTGCACTCAGAAAGCCGGCCAAGAGAATGGTGGGGGTCGGAAGGGTCTGTGATGGACACGGAGCTCGAATGCCGACACCGGTACTGTACCGCTATCCTCGCCATTTCTCAAGCTTTCCGCAATTGTGCAGCAAGTTACCCTTTCACAGCAGGTATAATTCCAGAGAAGATTTGATAGCAAAATGATATGACTCTCGTCATATTCGGACAGCTATATTCCGCGGGGGATTTCCACTCGATGCCTGGATGGCTTTTGGATCTTGGGTGATGGACGACCTCTTGGCACAGCGTGCTGGGGTCGAACGTTGGAGGAGGTGGCAGCCTCTCACTGTACGAGTATATACGAGTACAGCACCGTGGCCTGTAGTCTGTGCAGCCCACGTCGTTGAGGCTCTTTACTGGCGTGACGAGTTCTTCCTACTCTTATGCGATACCTGCACGACACCGGTATCGTACAGGCACAGCACACTCTGATACTGTCCACCTTCGACCCATCAGACTAAAGCCGCACACGCTCCCTTTCCTCCCCCAACACCCGTATTTCGAATCGTCCTAGCCAATCCACACAACCCTCTGTGTCCCCGCAGCCAGCTTTCCACCATTCAGATGTTCTACGACCTCAACGTTCCCTGGGCTCCCACTTCCCCGGATCTTCCGCGAACCGTGGCTTTCCTGAACGAGTGTAGGGCTTCTCGTTTCTTTGGGGTTGGAATGTCGTTAGAAAACTGACTATCGAGCAAATAGTGGGCTACAATGTGATTGCTCTATCCCATACCCACTCGGGAAAGTTCCCGCAAAGCCAAGTATGTACCTCCCCCTCCCCACCGCTACCACCGCTTCCGCCGCACTCGGGCTTTTCGTTTGCTCGCTCATCTATCGGGGGGATCCCTCTAATACGTCCATCCTTTCTCCAGCTCAATCCGATCCCGGAGAATCCCTTTCCCAAACACCCGGACCTCCAAATACTCCGCCGAATAACCATTATCCTTGATGACCCCTCTCAAAACCATCGACTCGCCGCCCTAACCTCCGCCTACGACATTGTTGCCCTGCGGCCTACGAGCGAGAAACTTCTACTGCAGGCTTGCAAGGAACTGGATTGCGACCTCATCTCTGTCGACCTCTCGCAGCGCATGGGCTACCATTTCAAGCATAAGACGGTTGGGCTGGCGATCCAGCGGGGGATATTTCTCGAAATAAACTACTCTGCCAGCATCAATGATATCACGGCACGAAGAAATCTGATAGGAAACGCAGCGGCATTGATACGGGCAACAAGAGGACGGGGAATCGTCATCAGCAGTGAAGCGAGGAGAGCTCTGGGTGTTAGGGGTCCATTCGACGTGATCAATCTCGCAACACTATGGGGACTAAGTCAGGATCGAGGCAGGGAGGCGGTGGATGGGCTTCCTCGTCTGCTGGTGGTACGGTCTTCCCCGGATCTTGTGTTTTGAGTATTACGGACTTGACCGAGCTGACATTACTGACCAGGCACAAGCGAAATTGAGAAGGACTTCTTTCCGAGGTGTTGTAGATGTCGTCAATGAACCTCCCCAGGGAAGTAAGCGAAAAGCTGAGGACGAAGCCAGTCGACCGGATCGGCCAAAGTCAGAAGCAAGCCCAGAAGATAGCAAGAAGACAGAGGCTCCACCAAAGCTATCCAAGAAAGCACGAAGAGCCCTAGCCCGCGCGTCGAAATCATGAACCGCTCGTTCGTTCGTTCGACGGGACTATGCTGCTGTTGCTGCCACTGTATAATAGATAGCCGGGGAATGCAGTTTGGTGTATATTTGAATAGGTCCTTTAGTACATATCTCGAAGCTCAAATTTCAATTACAAAATCCAACACTCTACCCCCTCCAACCCTCCTAAACATGTGTCCCGCCTCAGACCCATCAAACTCTCCACACACACACAAACAAGCTTTTGAGCCTCAATGCACCCCCACCCCGTCATCCACTCCTTCCCCATCCGGCCGCCGGTCATCTCGCGGGGTTGTACCCTGGTTACCCACATTACATGTTACTCCGTACACTTACGGCATGGAGCCGGCACGTGTGAAGCTATCATACCCGAGCACGTCGTACACCGTTTATGCATGCGTTCTCGCACAGCGCACATTACAGCCTTTAGAGGAGCATGGTGGTGATGGCGATGGTGATGGTGATGGTGATGATGATGATGAGTTGGCTAAATGCGGGAGCGGCCAGAGTGAGATACCAATAGGTCAGTTGATAGATACTGTACTCGAGTCGCGGAGGGGAGTGGCCGAAGGCATGGCTGTGTGTGAGTGGATAGGGGTTTTTTCCTGTTTTTTCTCTTTCCTGCTTTCCTTCTTTTCCCTTTGCACTTCTCTAAATAATGATAGGGGTTGGACCCGGGTGGTTGCATATGCTCATCTGATGGGGTGACAGGTGTTTTGGGTTTTACTTTTATTTTTATTTTTATTTCTGTATTTTTATTATCCTCCGATTGGAGAAGTGGGGTCGGGGAGGGGTGGTTTGGATGCTTTGGACGAGGTTTGGACGAGGTTTGGGAGGGTGGAGGGGGAGGGGTGGTGGTGTTCGTGCTTGGGAAGTTTAGCCGTGGGGATATCGGTACCGGGCGATTCTTCCATGGTGGGTGGAAGGTGGTGGAAGGGAAGCTACAGACGGCTAATTCTCCGGGTTCTGGTAGGATTCGTTGCAGATTTGTGCGATATCTTTCTTGACGTGTTGCCCGAGGATGCAGAAATATCTGTCCAGTTTGGTTGGAGGAGGTTGCAGAGATACCGAGATTACTATAGTATATCATACCGGTACTGTACTATCATACGTGTGATACGGGCAGTATCATATCATATCATATGTACGGGCTCGTTTTCCATGACCGAACCTTTTGGAACCACAGTATGTCACTCAAGCCCCGGGGAGCACCACTTCGGGAGAGGATATTCTTACTGAGAGGGTAGCTTGTTGGATGTAAAATATGGACAGGTTGCCGTGCGAACTGCGGATCGTCAATGTGTTCACCATTCATAATTCGCGGGGCCATTTCTTGGGGACCCATATACAGTACAGGTAGACGATTGCGTGAACTACCGATCCGTTGTCGAGACGTCCATATAAGCTTTGGATCAGGCCAGCCCTAACGCTGGTTGAGGGAGTCCCTGCCGCTCATGGCATTTCCGGCTTCGAGACCCGCTACCGGTGGATCTTGGCAGATAGGGGGGCATCAAGGGCCCCACCTTATTTGAGCCGCACGTATGGGAGGGTCAGCTGGGGAATGAGGGCAACGTACAGGTACACAAACCTTTTCCTTGGGGGACCTGGCACTCGCATCATACCAATGACTGCCGCGTAGTCGCTGTGTTTGTTATCATACCTCTCCCGTTTCTCATACGGTACTCCCTCCCCTTCCCCTATCCATCCTCAAATCACCTTCTTCTTCTCCTCGCCCTCCCCCTCTTCCTCGGTCTCGAAGTGTTCTCCTCCACCGTTGCCCGTGCATTCCTCCTGCTGTTGCACGCTTTGTGGCTTGTTGTAGCTGCAGGAAGGCTTCTCGCATAGGAGCTAATCAGCATCCCCCCCCCAATCCTTCTCGTTAAAGGCTTCTGGTTTATTCTGCATTGGGGGCTGCTACTCCTTGCCGTAGTGCAGTTTTACCTGGAAAACCCTGGAATGGAGCCTCAATTGGGGCCGAAGGCTACTGAGGAGGATTGGTCTGCTGTTTTTGTTCATGCGGGAGCCGGTTATCATTCCGTTCCTAATGAGCCTGCTCATCGTGAAGCTTGCGCCTCGTTAGTAACACGTCCCCTCCCCTTTCCCTTCTCTCTCTCTTTTTTTTTTTTTCACCTGGCGAGGGGGACCACTACGCGATGTGAAGTTTCCCTAACTTTACTCCCTATTTTCCTCATAGGGCTTGCCGGGCTGCAATTGTGTTTCTCAAGAATGGCGGGTCCGCCACGGATGGCGTTGAAATGGCGTTGAAAAGCTTGGAAGATAATGAGATTACCAATTCTGGTTATGGGAGCAATTTAGCTTTGGATGGGACAGTTGAGTGTGACGCCTCCATTATGGAGGATAGTGGGCGTTCTGGCGCTGTGGGAGCCGTTTGGGGTAACTATTATCTCAACCCCATTGACTATTCTCTTCGGTGAGCTGACCAGCTCATAGCATTTAAAAACCCTTCGGCACTCGCCCGTCTTGTCCTGGACAACGCTCGTAAACCACTATCACTCAAGAGGGTCCCTCCTGTTCTCTTAGTCGGCCATGGTGCTCTTGCCTATGCGAAAGAACATCTTTTCCCCGAGGTTGATAACAAAGCACTGGTTACTAGGCATGCGCACGCTCGTTGGAACAAGTGGAGAAAAGAACTTGATATAGTGGAGCAACAGGAGCGAGCGACTAATAAGCGCCAAAGAGTGAGCCGACAACCCAGCCCTGCAGTTAAGCCGGCCTCGGAAAAAGCCACTGTGAAGGCACCAATACATGCGGATAACGAAGATCTGGTCACAGATACTGTCGGCTGTATTTGCGTTGACCGTTGGGGAAATGTTGCTGCGGGAAGTAGCTCTGGGGGTATCGGGATGAAGCATCGTGGCAGGATTGGGCCGGCAGCATTGATTGGCGTTGGGACCTGGATTGCTCGTGAGGGCCAGTCGGTTGTTGCAGCCACATGTTCCGGTAAGCGCTTCACTCAACTCTTTGGATTTTCATAGATAGACGTTCCTAACGGTGGATAATGTAGGCACTGGTGAACAGATGGCTCATACGCTTATTGCGTCTAAGGCTGTTAACCGTATAATCGCTATGGAAGACGAGATCGAGGGCCTGAAGAATAGTATTGAGGAGGACTTTATGGGTTGGTTGGCTCAATGGTGGTTTGAGCGGTGGGATATTATTTGCTAACGGCTGACAGGTTCGAGAATTGTCAAAGAGTCGATCATGTCTTCTGCAGTAGGTATCATGGCTGTCAGGATTGACAAAGATTCCTCGAAGGGCAGGATCAAGTTTTTCTACGGGCACACCACTGACAGTATGGTATTTCACTCTCCCGCAATTATACCTTGTGGCTCAGTATCTGCGTGAGTCGGGTTTTCGCACTCTAACATGGCTATCTATAGGTAATGGCTCACATGACCCCATCCATGAAGGACCCCGAGACTGTAATGTCCCGCAATAGGAACAACCCCGAAACATGCCTTGGAGGGAAATCTATTCAAGCTTCTAAACTTGCAGCGGAGTGAGCCCCCAATGAAAGTAATGATTGGCAAGGCACCCACTACCCAATAAAGGTGAGGAAAGACATAACGGAGCCTGCAGCACCCAAATGACCCGCTGTACTAATTATACAATTATATGGGCAAAGCCTAACCATGTCGATAGACACTGTTTGACCCTGTAGTAATACTGCCGGCAACCGCTCTTATTTCCTCCCTTTCGCTTTCTTTTCCTTGCTTCCCAGTGGAGATGTAAAAGTTTTGTTCTGCGTTTCATGCATGGGTATGTTTGTTGGTTTAGCGTGAGCAATGGAGGATCATTTTTTCCTCCTATGAAGCTGGAGTTCCTGGCGTACTGGTGGCAGATGCCTCGTTTGAAAAGGAGGTGGCTTTCGATTGCTTTAGTTTTTTTGTCTTTTTCTTTTTTGTCAATACCACAGCCGGGTTTCCGCCAAAGTTTCCAAGGGCGGAGATGTCGAGTTTGGTGTTGCATGTGGTGCAGATTGCGCCTTCGGGTGGGGTGCAAAAGACTGTATAAAGACCAGCCAAGCGGCGATTGTGGGTGTTAGCGCTCAGAAGCATGCACAAGATAGGGCAAATAAACATTGCTACGAGCAGGATGTTCGAGGAGACGAGTTTTGAGGGGGGGGACAGTTTTTTCCGGAACTTCCGGTTCCTGTGTTTGAATATTGCTCACGGGTTTTGACCCACGCAAGGAATTGTCCCGCAAAGACGCGATACATCCAATGGAACAAGACCATCCCGTTCAACCTCCCCTCCCGGGCCCCGAGACTGCAAGGACCGAAGTGTCCTTCGCATTCACATTTCACGGTTTACACTCTACCCCTTCCCACCCAACCGCTTCCTAAAAACACAGAGAAACAGGGACGACTCACTTGACAAGCATATCGAGCACACAAACCCAATATCCACCACATTCTTGTGGCAGAAGCACGCTGCGCGGAAGTCCACATTAATCTGCGTTGGTGGGACCAGATGGCGACGAGTAGCAGTGTCCGGGATAAAGCACATCTATCCAATCAAAACGTTAGCCGCCGAGTCCGTTGAGTGGTAGGTACGCAGGTATAGGACGAACCATCAAGTACTGCAAAAGATTCTCGGGATGTTCCAGCTGCATATATATACCCCTAGTAGTATCCGACGCTTGCTGCAGGAACACAGTCTCGCCAGCGACTTTACATATGTCAATTGGTATTTTCTTAACCCCGTTAGTCATACATCCATCCCACGGGCCACAAACAAACCTTCCTCTGCGCCGCGAATATCGAATTCATAACAGGGACATACTGCTCCGCCAGGTCCCCGGAAACACTAATCACCAGGATTCTAGCATTCATGCTAGTAACCTCCCCAGCAGCTCCCGCTGCCGTCGTCGTCGTCGTAGCCCCCACCTTCCCACCACCACCACCACCACCACCACCCTTACCACCCAAGACACCACCATCGTCGACCCTAACCAAACGATTAACATACCCCAGTGCAAGCCCCAACGCACCAGCCATCATAGTCTCCTTTGCATCCACCAATTCTCCAGCCGTCGTCTGGTTCATGAGCTCGGCGAACGAAGCCTGGACTTGATCCTCGATTATGCGGAATTGGCGGTACTTGTTTGCATCGCGAAGTGGGTCCTCACTACCGCTAGCGGCAGCGGCAGCGGTAGTGGTAGTGGTAGTAGTAGTAGTGGGGTAAAGGAAACGAGCGGACTTCGTATGCGATGCAATCACCGCCACCCGGTTCGCGTGCGAGAAGGCCAGGTGCGCATTCAGGAAGATTAGGATGGAAGCTAGAGCGCGCTCTAATGGGAGCGTTGCCGAGAGTGTAGACCAGGCGTATGGGTTTGTGTCGAGGATTAGGACTAATAGGGAGGGTTTTTCTGGGCACCGTTAGGGTGGTTTGGTTTGAAGGGAAAGGGAAAGGAAAGGGGAGGGGGGGAGGAAGGTATCGTACCATCGATGGCTTGGGAGTAGTGGACTGAGGCGTCTACTGTGTCCATTTCGGAGGCGTAGGTTGATAACA
>PYWC01000082.1:585048-601707 GCA_003182015.1 Tuber magnatum | reverse complement strand
GAAAAAAAAAAAAAAGGAAAGATCCACCAGACCGGGAAAGAGGGAGAGGAGAGGTCATCCCTCAAGGGCGTGACAGGGAATAGAAAAGGGAACGGGCAACCGCAGCGGTCGAAACAATTGGGAAGATGCAATGTATGAAATCTCAATCCACCCAATCCCACAACCAATAATGTGACGACCAGAAAAGAGACGAGGTGACACTCCAATTTCGGGGCCGCGTGAGGGTTCCGCTGTACTCGAGATACAAGTAAAAAGCCGGGAAAGGAAAGGAAAGAGTTGGGATTCCTTTTCCACCCAACTTCTTCTGGAAGTGTCATGTCGTGCCACACCCGCACAAGCAGAATCTCACCCGGCTATATTAAGCTCCACCATTGTTGGAAACGTCCGCCTCTCTTCCATGGGAGCTCAAGACAAAAAGCCACTTCATGGCCCACGATTGGGTTCTTATTGGAGAGAGTGTTTTTTTTCCTTCTTTTCTTCTTTCGCTTTTCGAGGCCCTCGAAGCATCTCGTGACCTCTTCCCACAGTACTCGTACCGGTACGGTAGTGCGTTACGAGATTTCGGGAGCATCAGCCCCATCCAGCTGTCTTTCCCCCTATCGTCCCACGGCGCTACCGTACTCGAGCACTTGTACAAGCTACCCCCCGGGGCGTTTCCGATATCGTGACCAAGTGGTATTATTCACGCAAGCTTTCTGGCCCGACGACGACGACGACAAGGTGAGCAATTTGTTGACGAGAGCTGGGGCATAGAATTTGAAAGGTCCGCAAATTCCCCATCTTACGGAGGGTTACTTGTATATCAGATCCCTTGTCGCCGTTACTTGTATCACTACGAGCACCTGTTGTTATGCGTAATCTCTGCTCGATATCGTACTTGTCCCAGGCAAGAGGTAGAGTACCGGTACCCGAAAACAGGGGTATGGTTTGCATTGGCGCTCAGATACCCTACCGGTATGATACCGTGTGCACTGATTTCTCACCGTATTAATATCCCCTGTTTCGGGTACGAGTACTCGAGTACACGTGTACGAGTACAGTACGGTACGAGCACTCCATGACAAGCTGTAAAGATCTTGGCGCCGGCCGTGGGTACTGTACGAGTACTCGTACACGTATGATACGAGCACCGGTTATTCGTCCTTGCTCTGTTGCGAAATGACGGTACGAGTGCAGTCACGCATTGTCACGCAATGCAGAGCACAGCATGGACCTCACCCGGCTGGAAAAGTGCTTGGCCCGAGCTTGGCTTGTAGCCGGTGGGGGCATGATATCATGACTTTCGGGTGGCATAAAAATTTGGCAGTTTGTCATGGGCCGCTGTTCCTATCATTCCATTCCCCCCTCTAGAGGTTATTTATCCCGATAGGGTTGCTCTTTTCCCCAAAGGACGAGTGACGGAGCATGAAGGATGGTCCAGTATCATACTTAAGAACTGGCCGTTTCAATGGTGTACTTGTGCAGTGCCAGCGGGAGCCCACGACTGCGGTGTCGCGATTGTGCCTGTAGGGTTGAGTTGTTATAACTGGACCTAACTACCGTATTGCGGGACAACGCTATGTCATGAGGGTCATCATTTTCCTGGGTTCATGCTGACGTACGGCGGTTAGCGACATTCAGGAAACGGATGACAGAGAGTTAAGTTTGTGCATCGAGATCCTATCCACGACATAAATTGCGCGGCCCGGCAAAGGCGCACTGATATGGCATCCCTTGGACAATGAACTTGTGCCGCCCGTACGGTATACTGTGCTCCACTCGAGCTCCTCCCCAAGTCACGCGTAACCAACGGGATTAAGGGTACCAGTGTCACCGGTAACCATGGAGCTGCTCCTACACAAAGCCCAGGGTCCGGGGAGTTCTTCGGGGAAAACGGTAACCGGATCCGTCAGGCCTGAAGCTTCTCTTTGGGAGGTGATACGAGGCATCTCGTCGCCGGCTTTATACGGGGGGCCGAACGAAGAGACGGAAGAGGCACGATTATGGTATGTGCGGTGTGGTGGGGGGGAGCGATGCAGGTACCTGTACAGCACAGGGCGTGGGATGTCCCCTTGCGCTGGTTTCGTTCCACGGTTTCGGGTCCGGTATGAGGCTCTGCAACAGCTTTGCTGCATGAGAGGCTCTTTGGAGGATCAAGAGCAGAGGAGTCGGGAGTGTATCGCCGAGGATTGTAGGCCTGTAAATATTATAATAGATTTAGGAAGATAGCGTACCTACCGGTGCTTGGACCGATACTACGAGTATGATGGATTGTCATCCGTGATGGTTAAGTTATGCGGTATGATATGATAGCGGCCTTTTTTTTAGGGTATCATACCCCGCATCAGGATGTTCCGGCAGACCCCTCCTCACTATGATATTATGATACCGGTATGATACCTTATCATCGTCGTTCGGCAACTTTGTCACGTACGGTATCAGCGTTGCGGTGGGCAATCTTGCCAGAGAATCCACCGGCGATTCGTCCTTGCTCCAGATCAATGTGATCTCTGGGATCTTAGAAACGGTCAAAGATCTGATGCCGGGTTCCCTCCAAGCTCTCTCTCTCCATGGGAGCCCGCCACTGTTGTTGTTATCATGCCATGCTACACAAGTCAAACCATGAGGCACTGGGGTCTGGGCCGACACGCCCGGGACGCCACCACCAAAATCAACCCATTCGCCCTTCTCCCCACACTCTTAGCGAGCGAGTGAGCTCCCCCCAATCACCAAAGTCCCTCCTTTCACCGTGCCATCTCCACCCCCAGTCCCTCCACACAGCCCCTCCCCCACTTTTACTTCCTTTTTCCACCTTTGCGGAGACTATCTGCTATCAAGAATCCGTCAATGCTATCGACCTTATTTCGGATATCCGCCAAGTATCATGTCTGAGCCTGGTCCTTCGCTTCCTCCTCGACCTCCGAGCCCGGTGCGGCCCTCGTCCTATCTCCGCCCACACAGGCCACGGCCCCCACCAGAGCCTGTGGGTATCGTTGATAGAGAGCAAGCCCAGGGACTGGTTCGTATCACTTTTTATTCAGAGTTTGTATATCGTACCATTGGACACTGATTGAGATGGATGATTGTAGCGCGCTATTCGAGAGTTCTTGAAGGTCCGAACTACCTATGACGTACTACCAGTCAGTTTCCGTCTCGTGATACTGGATACTAGCCTTCTGGTACAGAAGAGTCTCAATATCCTCATCCTTAATGGTAGGAACGAATAAATTTTGTCACGCTTTCTGGAATTTGTGGGATGCTAGTATGGCGAGGCTAAATTACTTATTCCCTAGGAATTGTCTCCGCCCCGCTGTGGAACTCTCAGACGTCAACTTTCGCTGGATTGCTCACATCCTCTGATTATATCAATGTCATCCAGTACTACTGGCAGTATCCCGAGAAGTTTGAGGAAATTGAAGGATTTCGTCTGGATAGTTTGCGAGGTTTGTCCCGATCGTGCGCTCCCTCCCGGATAGCCGGTGTTGACATGACGAACCATTTGGGCAGAGGTTGAAAGGGCTATCGGCGTCACACCTATAGAAACTGTTTCCGTACATCCCATGATACGGTTGTATGATGCCTGCCGTCAAATGCTTCGAAGCCGTGCTCGTCGCATCCCTCTTATTGATGTGGACGAGGAAACCCAACAGGAGATGGTAGTTAGCGTCCTGACCCAGTTTCGAATCTTGAAATTCGTTGCCGTCAATGTACGCGAAACACAGATGTTGCGAAAGCCGCTATCAGATCTGAACACGGGAACATATGAGGATATTTCTACCGCAACCATGCAAACTCCCGTCATCAATGTCATCCATCAGTTAGTAGGGAAAGACATCTCCAGTGTGCCTATCGTTGACTCAAACGGTATGTTCGTCCTTCACTCTTCCTGGGCCACCAATGGTTCGCTAATTTTCTCGTTTTGGTAAATATCTGCAGGGGTTTTGCTTAACATTTACGAGTCTGTCGATGTCTTGACACTTATTAAAGGGGGGAGCTACGATGACCTTAATCTCAGTGTAGGGGAGGCTCTTCTGAAGAGACCTGATGTAAGTGGAGCCCCACATTTTTGGCATTCCGGTAATCACTGATCCTTATTATTTATTTGGTCTCGTAGGATTTCTCTGGAATCCATACATGCTCCCCTCAGGACCGGTTGGACACAATATTTGATACCATCAGAAGGTCAAGGGTTCATCGGTTCATGATTGTTGATTCGAGCGGTCGTCTCAAGGGTGTACTCACCTTAAGTGATATCTTACAGTACTTGCTGCTTGATGGAGAAGAGGAGTAACTTAATGGGGTATTGGATATTTTCTTGGCTATGTGACCAAATTCATAGATGTTTGCCTAGACCGGGAATTGCGCCCACAATCCCCACCCATGCCTACACTCTCTATACCAATTGATGGAAAGCGAGCCTTTTTTTATTTTATTTTTATTCTTCGTTGATTCTCCCCCGGTTCTACATGGATTTCTTTGCTTCTCTTTCCTCTCTAGGTGGAGGCGTTCAGGATATCGAGGGCGAACATGGATTTCCTTTCCCGTGGTCACTATTTCCATCTACTTTATTCATCTGCTGTTAAATATTACCTACTATTTCGGTTCATGATGCTCCATCTGTGAACCACATCAGCCACCCAACGCGGCTAAGGAGCAGTTGTATTTGGGTGTGGAGGGCTAGGTTGGCGAAAGGGAGATAGGGACATCGAGCAGACACTTGACGTTAAAGTATTGTCGGGTGTGTCAGGCTCTGGATTGTGGATGTTTTTAGCTATTTCATGATGTAGTTTAATTGGGTTGAGTCCTAATGATTTGATTATTTCAGGTGGAGATGTGCTCTTTGGCGTTTGTATTGTAAATTTCATACACCCCTTTTCTTCTGCAAAATCGACCAGCATTGCCTCGCATATATTCTGGCGACGGGATCTCTGGGCTTTGTCACTTCCTCCAAACACCTCTTATGAGGTTGCGAGTATCTCTTCAAATAGCTCAAGCCGCAGTCTCACCTCAAATCCCTCTCCACCACCGGCATCCTTTATTGCCACGCGTTCTTGGACACCTTGAATACTTGGGCATCCCACACGTACCCTGACCCCCATATCTGGCGAGTCCCCAGGCCGGAAAACCCCTCTATCAAGCACATCCTCCCCGCCAAACTCCAAAAATCTCTCGTTCAAGAACGAGCTTCACGAGAGCCATAATGGACTACACTCCACCAACCTCCCCTTCGATCCGCCACAAAAGGCTCCTAGCAAGACTCCGCTTCAGGTATCCACTGCTCTCACAGACGGTCGGTCGTCCTAGACTTCCTGAACCTGAAATCCCACATGATCCACTCGCAGTTCTAAACCATAATTTCTTTCCACGCCCGACAAGAAGCCTCGTATCAAAGCAGTACCTCAAGGCCGTGTTCCGGCTCGAGAGGCCTTTAATATACGAGTCTACTCTGGGCAGTACGGAAAAAGCGGTGGGTCTTTGCAAGGATATTCTAGTGAGAGCTAGGACAAAGGTGTTTCCAATGTTTGCTGGTGCAAAGTGGAGAGCTGGGGTAAGTGTTTCCTTGTTTGCTTTTTCTTCCAAGTGATCACTGAAGCAGGAGGTGCGGACAGTTCGGGTATCCGCTTTTGAGGGACTTCGATCTTGCTGGTGAGTGCTTAAGAGAGTTGGTAGCGGAGGTTGTGGATGTCTTGGAGGGGGGGTATGGGATGGATCTTGAGGGGTCGAGAATTGTTTTCGGCGAGCTTGGGGAGGTGGGCTCCGTAAATTTCTTGGGTGACGGGGGTGGATATTTGCTTATAGACGGAACTAGGTTGATCTGGATAAGTTCAAGCTTGACGATTTGGTCCTTCGGCACTTTTCTGAGACAAAGGAGGCGTTTGTTATGCGGTTTATCAGGAGAAAGGAGGCGAAAGAAGCTATAGAGGGGCAGCCAAATGGGGAGATGGGATTCTTGGGATGACTGGCCATCGGGGAATGGTAAGCCTTTGCTGCTATTTGGTATCAGTGACAGTCGCGCAATTTTGTGTTACCTTGGAGTAAAGCGAGTGATACTATGTGATTTGTGGCATGGCGAAATTCGCTTATCAAGCCAAAGCTTACGTAATTTTGGAGTTACTATTCGCTCACGACACCGAATTGCGATCTTCTTACCATGCGCTGAACCTAAGTTACCATAGGTTAACTAGTTTCTCTCTTTATCTCTGAAGCTTAGGGTCGTTCCCTTCCCTCTCTCCGCTACCTTAAACCATCAACTTCTTATGCCCGCTGGTGTTTACTAGTCCTCACCCCCGTCCTCCTGCTCCCTATCCCTGTCCCTCCACCTCATTCACTCCTCTCACTTCTCCCAGCATTCTCTCGTTTATCCTGTCCTTTCCTATATCTTGCGGTCCATTTCCCACCACCACCCACAGTCTCCTCCACGACAGATTTCTCGCCTTTCAAAAGCTATCGCAACCATGGACGCGAAAGAAGTCAAGACACATGTCACTAACATTGAGAAAGCCGTTAAAGAGAAGCTTCCCCCAGCGGTTTTAATTGACATTCTGAATTCACTGAAGACTGGCGTTACCGCTACTGAGCAGCTATTGAGAGTTTGTCATCCCTCCTCCTACAATATCAATATATAGCACCTTCTCAATTCGTCCCAATATCCCTCTGCTGCTCTGCTGCTCTGCGAAAGCTCCAGCCTCATACCTGGATTTTCGGGAAACTAATATGTGCTATCGCAATAACAGGACACGAAAGTCGGTATGGCTGTCAACAAGCTGCGTATGAACGGTGATAGGTCTGTCTCGGACCTTGCCAAAGAAATCGTTGCAAAGTGGAAGAAAGATGTTCATACCAAGACCAAGCCTTCCGGATCGTCCTCCCACGACGGCAAGAAGGATCGCATGCTCACCGTATCCCCATCTAGAACCCCCCCAAAGCCTTCCGGAAAACGCCCAGCCGATCTTGCCACTAGATCCAGAAAAACCGACAATGTTAATTGGCAGTGCACCGGCGAAGCTACTCGTGATAACTGTCTTGGCATCATTTATGACGCGTTGGCACTTGGCTGTGATGCTTGTACGAAACCTGGCGCTTGAGTTACTCCTGAGTATGTGGATTTTGTGGAATCTGACGACGGTGAATAGCTTCGGAAGCTCTCCTATCGCTAGCAAAGTCCATCGAATCCATCACTTTCACAAACTACAAGAGGACCGACGCAGCCTATAAGCGCCGCATGCAGGTCCTCTTCCTCAACCTCAAGAGCAAGGACAATAACCTCCGCAACCGTGTCGTCTCGGGCGAGATCACTCCCGCACGCCTCTCCACTATGGAGAGTAGCGAGATGGCCTCCGCGCAGAGGAGACAAGCCGACGAGAAGCTCATGGAGGAGAACATGAGGACTGCCATGATGGCCAAATCCGAGAAGTCTATCAGCGACCAACTCACCTGTGGAAAGTGCGGTCAGAAGAAGGTTTCGTATACCCAGGCGCAGACCAGATCTGCCGATGAACCTATGACTACCGTATGCTTCTTCCTTCACCTCTTCCCCCTTCCTCTTAATTACTCTTGTTGGATTTGTGCGGGCTAATGATAGGGACATAATATAGTTTTGCACCTGCGAAATCTGCTCTCACCGCTGGAAATTCTCGTAGATTCTTTTTTTTTTTTAATTTTAATTTTATCCTTATCGTTATTCCTTTATATATATATATATATATTTATCTTCTTGCGTGCCCCATACGTCCTTTCCTTTCCTTTTATCATCCCCCCGTCCGCCCAATCAGTTCAATGAAACAAACGGGGAGGTTAACAATAACGAATAGTCAGGTCGGGTACGATAATAAATAAATTATGCCAAAAATTACATTTTTTTTTCTTTCTTCCTTTTCTTTTCTCCCCTCTTACCTCTTATGATACTAGCTTTATATTATATTATGTCTCGTGTACAGTAGTTTTTCACCCTTTATCAGCTTTTCCTAGCCCTTTTTTTTTTTCGATTTTTTTTCCCTTTCTTTCCGCTTCTTTTTGATTTTCATGGTCCTTTTTCTTATTTATTTATTGGTTTTACTATGCTGTGCTGTGTGGTGCGGTGTGGTACTCTTCACCTAGATGGTGTGAGGCCTTGCTTTACCCTGGTACCGGTATTATGATAAACGATAAACGGAGTTGTTTTTATTTTTATTCTTACATTTAACTTTTCTTTCTCCCTTCCTCTCTTTCATTGGGGATTGAGTGTTTTTTTTTTTCCCTTCCATTTCCTAATCCACGCCTACCCGATACCGGTATGCTATCGCTTACCGGTACCTTGCTTATCCGGCCTGTTTTGTGCCGGCTGCGGGAACGGGGAGTACCGGTAGTTGGGAGGTTGGGTTGCATTAATTCTCGTAAAGGTTATCGATATACGGTAGTTGTGGTTTTCACGGGATTACTGGCTATGGTACTTGAATTAAAATTGAAATGTTTGAGCGGGGCGGTGTGGGATGGAGTACCGTACTGATATGATGCAATTACTATGTTCATTTCACTTTTGTTAATTGTGCCGTGACATTGAGTTTCAGATGACCTAGTTTGGCTCGTATTGTGTTTGGTGGGAAGAGGGGGGAAGCACTATTTAGCTATTTTTGCGATTTTGTAATTTCTATAATACATTTTCCATCATCTGGCCAACCAGACATGGCAGCCATTCATGTCAATCGGGATTAGCAAGAGGAATAAATAAATAGCCAACTAGCCAGCCTACCCAGCCCCATTCTCAACGCCAAACTTCATGCTTTCGCACTCGAGTGTGTCAAGGTCTAGTAGTACCACCTCGTTCGTTTCCGAGAATTTGGGTATCAACACTATTCTGCAGAGTTGCTTTTGAGGTCCTGCTCCTCTTAATCAGTAAATTTCAACATAAGAGATGTATGAGGGGGGAGGGGGGAATGTCACCTTCAACCAACCGACTCTCAAATTTCTCCTGATTCCCTATGAAAAATACGTGTGGACACTCTTTCATGACGTACAGATCTTTGCCCTCGAATGGGAAGGACCCTGCTAATCATTAACCTTGTGGTGCGGCAAAATTGTAGAGCATAGGTGGAACAAACAAAGTGTATCTGGCGCCGTTGGCGCCATACACCTCCACCTCAACAAGCGTTCACACATCCCCAATCGGTCCTCTCCTTCAACGTACTTGTACACGTCGTCTAGATTCTGCCCCGCGGTTCCCAGGAACTTGAGCCCGTCAATGTCGACCAAGCAGGGGTTTGTGGTTGTGTATAGGGAGGAGGCGGCATAGTGTTTTGCATTGCGGAATATGGCGGGGTGGAGGGGCAGCTGTGGGAGGGAGACGTTTGCCGGGTCGGTGGGGCCGGGCAGGATTGTTACGGGGAGGGAGGGGAGGAGGGTAGTTAGAAGGTTGTCAAGTGCGAGGGCGGGGTTTGCGTTGTAGGATGTTGAGTCGTATCCATATTTTTTGTGCTATATCGTATGAGGGTCAGCCCGGTGAAGTATGTAGAGGGGGGAGGGGAAGGGAAGACCTTTTCTTCACCTTTGACGGGCGGGAGAGCGACTGCTGGGGCTAAAGAGTTACCTGCGATAATGAGGCGGGTGATTTTTGACGCGGATTCTTGGTCCTGCCAATAACAATTAGTTGTTCTCTCTCTCTCTCCTCTTGCAAAGTGGATATTATGAAACTAACCTCCACTCCGCCCATTTCGCCAAGTAGGTACTCTGCCAACAATTCTGTCTCAAAATTCTCCATAGCATTTCCTTTAAAGTTCAATCCACTGACCAACGCAACCTTCCTCCTACCACCACCATTCTTCCCCATCTCTAGCTTGTTCTCCTGCGGCGGTAACTCGGGCACGATCACATCCACAACGTCAAAATCCCCATCCTTGGTCTCGGTCCCCATAACCCCGACTACCACCCCAGTGACCAGGCGCTCCTTCTCAAGCGCCTTCCCCACAAGCCTCAGCCGTCCAGACTCATCCTCAAGCATGGTCTGATCCGCCCCGGGCGTCACGTACTTATCCCGAGGGGGCGGCGCCGCGATCGATTGGTCCTTCGTGATGTCCTCAAGAATGTTGGGTTTCAGCGGCATATCCATATAAATTGTGCCGACAATCCAACAGAGTTCGCCCTGGCGAACTTCAAGGACACGGTCGGCTCTCTCAACACTTTCGCCTCCAATCTACCCATTGTTATTAATCACAGACTTATCAGTTATTATTATTATTATTGTTATTTTCTCCGAGTGGCCTTACTTCAGTACCCTCCCAAGCTTCCAATGCGGCCGCCTCCACTGATGGCTTTAAATCTACTAACCGTAAAAAATACATTGTTGCGAATTGCCGCTGGTAAGTTCGCTCTTCTACCATAAATCTTTCGAATTCCGTTTGTGCGGATTGGACTCGTTCGTGGATTGGGTATGTTTTTTCCTCGCTGGGAATTTTAGTTAATTTTCTTTTGCCCTTGCTTTGACGCGCCGGGGGGGGGAGCTTACTCGGAGAGGAGGTCCATTGAAGATGATTTCTTTGAAGCCGACCCCATTTTCGCTACCTTAGTTATTGGTTGAATGGGGAGTGGATTCTATGATGGTTGGTGTGGCGGTTGCGGTGGCAGTTGTGAGAATTGGTTGTGGAAGGCTTCGGAGAGGTTGAAGTGGGAAGGTAAATTGGTTTCTCGTGGTCGACGCGTTGCGCGTTTAATTGTGGCTTGGCTAAAGTGTGCCAAGGTGAAATTACTATGAGTAGTCACGGGAAATTATTCGGGTTCAAACACAGTGACCACGTTGGGTATCATATAATAAATTTAACTTAAACCATGGGGGGGGAATGGTGAAAGCCTCTTAGGAAGTCACGAATTGGACCAAACGTGAAATTTAACCTGGACAATATCACCCTTTAAAGAGCATAATTGAGGCGCGAGTTGATAGACCCTTTGTACTGTACGTAGCATGTAACTTAGCGCTTATTTGCTCCACTACTCTCTCTCGGAGGGTGTACTCGAAAAGCAGCAAGAGCCCGATATGGACTCGATGCTACATAGTTATTTATGCACACAAGAAGACCGTGTCGTATCCTGATATAATACATTGCTTTATTATCACAGTCCCCCATTTCTAAACTGAGCTCAGAACACTAGCATTCTTGTACCAGTTCAACATTGGATTATCCCCGTTAATGGTCTCTGTTTCCTCCAAATACGCCCAACTCCTCAAAAAGTCCTCCTGCTTCATTACCCGTGTGAGCTTTCCCGTCATGGCCTTATACATGTCATCCATGACCTCAAAATCTGTGGGGAACAGTATATCGAATAATCCTTGCTGCACCTATATAAGTCGCATCTTCGTTAGTCCCATCTCCACGGATGCTTGCAGGACGATATGTAAGGTACGTACGAATGGGGTAGTAACGGGAATACTGGTTCGGTTGTACCTGGTTTGCACGACCGGCGCGTTAATCCCTCTGACGGTATCTGGAAGCGCATGAAAGTCACTGACAACCAATCGGTGTGCGGGAAAGTGTTCTCGAAGGATGTCAAAGAATCCGAGCATCTTGGTGGGGATGTACTCCGGTATTGTTAGGTTTTCTGAGAATGGTGTGAGTTGGTCTTTTAATCTTCGAATGAGTTTTGGTCCTTTTAATGGATGGTTGTAGCCTGGTCTTGCGACCTTTTGGCGGATTCTCAGGTATCTCTCGGCGGTGGGGTCTAGCTTTGGTGTGTAAAACTCGGTAAAGTCCCCCGCAGCATCGATCAAGACAATCCCCTGCAATGGCTGCTCTGTTTGGGGGTCGTAGCGAACGATGTCATGAGCAAAGTTGTCGAACACCTCTAGAGCCAAGAAGAAGCATGGATCCGAAACATACGTGTTCCAGTCAAATATGCTCTTGTTGGTTATCTCAATCTTTTCCGAGTGACCCCCAGCCGCCGCCTTTACCCTTTGGAGGCTTGCAAGGTTCTCACTGATCTCGATAACCCTATATTTCGTCCGTTGGTAGACATCCGGCTCCGTATCGCGCACATGGTCCAATATGTTTGACATCATGGTACCATTCCCAGCACCCATCTCATAGATTATGAGATCGCTATATGGGAATAGCGTGAGTTTGTAATTCTCCACCAAGTACCTGGCAATGGCCTCCCCATAGTATGGCTTAAACAGCTCAGTGGGCGTGTGCCAGAGCTGCCTCACAGGGTTCATCACCACCTCGTCTAGCTTATCCTCGAAGCTAGTGTACCGCTCTCCAAGGACCCTCTGGAACTCATTTTCGTCGCGAATCAGATTGAACGTGAACGGCTTTTCGGCGGAGAAGATGACGGCAAATTTTGTGAAGAAGCCGTAATTGGGGTTGTAAAGACTATCTGTAGATCGGCTCCGACCCTTCGGTTAGAATCCTAATCCGGGATAGGGACGGTTAAGAAAGATAGGGAGGATCCCCCGATTTCGGGTTCTCAAGTCCTATGCTTTAAGAGAGAAAGAACCCGACCATCGATGAAATCCCGGACCAGCATCTTCACCCTCTTAGGCCTTTCCTTCCTCCTCGCTAACGCTCGCGCATCCACCATGGGGTACTTTTCAAACTCGTCCTTCCGGTCCTTCTGGAGGAATGCCGTTCGCGGCTGCCATGTCTCGCCGGAGGCATCNAGTGCAAGTGACTTAGATACAAATATTCTCAGGTTATGAGCCTGGGTTTGTGAGGTCTTCTGCAAACCTGAACATCATATACTGCAAGACATAAGAGCACTCCTAAAGTGAGCGCTTACCATTAATCCTCTCCTCAACCTCTTCCTTCAAAAAAACCAACCTGGCCCGCCAGTACTTTGATGCACTAGACAGGTAGACATGTCCTCACTGTAATAAAATACACCCTCTTTCACCTGATTATCTTCTCCCTTCCTGTTGTGAAGAATACTACGATAAGCTACGCCGTGATGCAATCAGGAACTTAAGCGAGATAAACAGGTGGTGATTTTATTCACAAAGAAACCGACCCCTTCCATAAAACAGATGATCGGAAACAAAGGTAATTGGATCCATACCACGGTAAAACGATATGTCGAATGATACCAAAACCGTCTTCAAGCTATCCATAACCGACTACCCAAAACTACAAGAACAAGAGAACTACCAGACTTGGGCGCAAGCCTGGCTGGTTGCCTTCGAAGTCCTTGGACTGTCAGAGGTAGTACTTTGAATTGAAAAGAAGCCTGAGATCTTTACGATCGGAGCATCAGAAGATGCTACAAAAGTCACAATGTGGAAGAAAAAGGACACTAAAGCTAGATTCTACCTCTACCAAGCAGTAAACTCCATTTACCATACCGACATCTCTGCCAAAAGTTCAGCAGCAGAGGTCTGGCAAGTGTTCAAAGACTGATTCGACAAAGAGACTACAGCTACCAACATGATGCTGCTTGAAGCCATCTGGAAAATCAAACTTGTCTCCATCCAATCCATCTCCGACCATGCCACAAAGTTCGAAACTGCATGGAACTGACTTGCCCAGCGATGTTCATCCGCTAATGATGAAACAACCAACGAATTCCGAACCGTGATGCGAGCATGGACACAAGCAGAAGAAGTCAAGGGCACTGTCTTCATGCTATCCATCAACGAGTTGCACCCTGATCTATGCGATGTCTTATCAGCAAGAAAGAAAACCAGATACGTGGACGTTCGGAATTACTTTCTAAGTAGGGCAGCAGAAAAAGGAGAAGCTAAAGAGGAGGAAAAGGTACTGTCGGTACCTTACAAGAACAAGAAACAGATGTATTGCACATGGTGTGCAGCAAGAGGTAGGAAAAGCGATACCCACAATACCAACAAATGTCGAGGTCTTTCTAGGGAAAAAGCCGAAAAGAAGAAACGGGACAACAAGCCGAACACCACAGCTGTTACTGATGCTACAGTCACGGTTCTTATGGCGAAAGCCAGGGAACCTCATACACTAGAGGAAGAGGTTGTCTGTAGTACGACAACCGGAGAAGTCTTAACGGAATGGTTATGTGATTCTGGGGCATTGAACTACATCTCGCCCAATTTAGGTGACTTCCAAAGTCTTACGCCTTCCTCCGAAAAGATAGGAACAGCAGACGGTAGAATTCACCAGGCAACTGCATCCGGAGATGCTTACCTCCACGTGCGCCTGTTGGATGGAATCAAACATACAGTCATCCTCAAACAAGCACTGTATGTACCCATGTTTCGATACTCGTTGGTATCTGAATCCCGATTGGACAATGTTGGAGTGAAGGTTACGGTAGAAAAAGGAAGAAGGATGTTTGAGAAGGAAAGGAGGATTTTCATGGTTGCGGATAAGAAAAATGGGTTGTGGTATATTAGGATAAGTAATAAGAAGTCTTTTGTTTCCGTTTACGAAGAACGGCATAAAGCCCTTGGACATCCAAGTATGATTAAGGATTGTTACAAGGACGCTACCCCTATCGCTCCTGCATTAGACTTTCACTGTATGACATGCAATCGGAATAAAACCACGTATGGAAAACCGAAGTCAAAGAACATCGAAACCAAGTCTGCTTTCAACAAAGTCCATTCCAATCTTAGTGGTCAAATATCCACATCCACACTGGGAAAAAATCTCTACGACATGACGTTTATAGATGATTATACCAGGTTTTGTTGGATTTACTGACTAAAGACAAAGGACGGAGCAGAAATCGCTATAAGACACTTCTGGGAAATGGTACTTACTCAATTCGGTCAACGAGTCAAGCGATTACATAGCGACCAAGGAACCGAATACCTTAACTGGAAAGTATCTGCATTCTTAAACACAAAAGGAGTCATCCACACCACATCACCAGCCTACAACCCTGAATCAAACGGAGTCGCAGAAAGACTAAGTCGGACCCTTACAACAATGGTACGATGTATGATGCCACCTGAACGAAAATCGTTGTGGGGAGAAGCCTATTCCACAGCAGCTTACCTCTACAATCATCGGTGGCATTCCTCAATAAAAACAACACCTTTCAAGCAACTATGTAAAACGAAACCCACGATTACTCACCTCCATCCCTGGTTCGCTGATGTCATGGCACATATCCCAGCTGAGAAGCGAGGAAAGTTTGACCAGACAGCAGAAGAAGGTCACCTAGTCGGCTACACTTCCAGTCCAACGATTTACCATATTTACATACCTAAACGGCATACTGTGATCAAAGCAAGAGATGTGAAATTTGGAAAGACAAAAGTAGTATCGTTTGAATATCTTCAATGAACAATAGGAAGAGAAGAGCAGGAAAAGTCTGATTAATCCAGTGAATCAGAACATACCGATGAGGACGGGACGTCTACCCCAGTAAGACCAACAACACCAATACCACCTCCGAATACCTCTATGCCGGGTGAATTCCAATCAATACCAATTTCTCCTCCAGATACCTCCTTCTCGGAACCTCCAGCTTCCCGTCGCTCTACTCGTGAACGAACTCAGACACAGAAAGCACGAGACGAAGACCAACTTCAAATAGAAAAGAATATACAGTCTTTGCAATGTCAATTAAAAGGAAACAAATGGGCTTGTAAGCTGGAAGGCCTAACCAAGGACGAGATACAGCTTCTCCAAGAAAGAAGAGAGGAACTTGATGAACAACTTCGCAATGAAGAAGGGAATCTTCAAAAACATACAGTTGTTGGTCTCATGTATCACATACCAGACCCCAATATGTATAGAGAGGCCATGGAATCGCAGGAGAGGAATGAATGGCAGAAAGCCATGGATGAAGAGATGAAGGTACTAAGAAAACGAGAAGTAGGAGTGGAAGTGGAAAAACCAAGTGGAAAAAAGATATTAATAAGAGGATGGGTTTTTAAGGCCAAAGTCAAAAAGGATGGCACGATTGAACGTCGGAAAGCACGATACTGCGCAAAAGGTTTCAACCAAGCCCCAGGCGAAGACTATGAAGAGGTTTATGCCCCGGTGGCTCGGTTAGAATCCCTGAGACTGTTGCTGGCAGTAGCTGTCAAACATGGTTACAAGTTCCGACAAATCAATATCAAGAGCACCTTCCTAAATGGCAACATAGATATGGAAACCTACCTGGAGCTCCTGGAAGGGTATCACGAACTAGGCAAGGTCTGGAAGCTTAAGAAAGCCATCTACAGACTCAAGCAATCCCCACAACTATGGTACCAGCGACTAACCAAAACCCTCGAAACCATGAACCTTAAAGTTACCAACTTCGACCCATGTATTCTTGTCGCAAAAAACCTCTTTTCTTGCATTTATGTTAACGATATTCTAATAGCGGGACAACCCTCACAAGTCAATACGTATATCGACAAAATACAATCCCATTTCCAATGTACGGACTCTGGACAAGTATCACTACTGTTAGGCATGCAGATCGAAATCTCGAATGACAATCTCAAAATCTACCAGGAAAGGTATATCACTGAGATCCTCGAATGATTCGACCTAAGCGCAGCCAAACCAGTTGCCACTCCTATCGAAGTCCATACTACACTTGTGAAAGCAAAAGACGATGATCAACTATGCGATCAACGGCAATACCAGTCCATCATTGGATCACTAATGTACGCCGCTGTCACTACAAGACCTGACATCGCACATGCCACGGCTTTCCTCAGCCAATTCTCCTCAAAACCCACCACTACACATCTTACCGCCGCAAAAAGGGTACTTAGGTATCTGAAAGGAACCAAGACCAAGGGATTAC
>PYWC01000082.1:547844-563000 GCA_003182015.1 Tuber magnatum | reverse complement strand
GTAACCATGCTTATATAGGCGAAGACATTCACAATAATTTGAATAAAAAGTTTTTAAAAAAAAAAAAAAAAGTACCCGAAAACAGGGGTTGTAAAATGCTGTTGGTGACAAGGTTTAGGCAGGGCTGAGACTGGGGTTTAACAGGGGGGCAACAGGAGGTTAACAAGGGGTGCAATTGGCCAGGAAAAAGAAGTACGGAACGGAGAGGAGTGAAGGAAGATGATGATAATGGAAGTAGAAGTAAGAAAATAAATATAATATTAAAAATTAAATTAAAATTAAAAATTAAAAATTAGGTCTACCATCATGTATGCCCTCTATTGGCAGCAATAACAGCCCCAATCCTCTCTGGCATTGTATTAACAAATGCCAGTATCTTCTCTTTGGTAATATGATTCCATTTCTCTTGAATAGCAATCATTATTGCATTCTTTCTCCTAATCTGAGGATGTTAGACATCAAGTCTATTCTTGAGAATTCCCCAAATGTCCTTAATGAGATTTAAATCTGTGAAGCAAAGGAGCCACTGTAGCTTGGGCATTTGATAGCCACATTGAACTGCTTGGATATATTATATTCAGTAAGCAGAGACCCCATCTTTCATAATCCCAAGCTGATGCCTAGTACTCTGACTTTCCTAATACTTGAAAGACCAGAGTACTAGGGTTAGTATATAGATACAATAACTATCTGCAGTTATTGTTCTCCAATCATCCTACTGTGTAACTAGTATGGGTACAAAGTTGTTTTATGTTTGGTTTCATAGTATCCTTTGATACTTATTATATTTTGAAAGTATTACTTAATACTTTAGATATTTTATGTTTGGTTTTATAGTATTATTTGATACTTGCTATATTGTAAAAGTATTACATAATACTTTAAATATTTTATGTTTAGTTTCACAATATTGTTTGATGCTTATTATATTTTGAAAGTATCACTGAATACTTTAAATATTTTATCTTTTGTTTTAAAGGTATTATATGATACTGGATTATTGTTTATACAAAATATGGATAGATTAATGTATTTAGAGATGACTGATTTCCACAATGGAAATAGTAGACTTCAACTAACAGTATTTCTAATATATTTGATTCAATGGTTACTTCTTTGATTTCTTATTATACTCTATTGAAGTCTCTTTTAGTAAGCAGCACTCACTTCTTGTTGATTAAAAGGCTATTTGTGCCTATTGTATGCAAATTATGACTAGTACCCTGTAATGACCCAGCATACATGAGTTATGGCAGACTGAACCAACACTCATACAGGCTGCCCTGAGGTAGACTGGTAGGAACAGGAGGGCAAGCAAGAGTTTGACCCATGGAAGCCCAATGGTCTGGGTTCCGTTATGAACAGTAAAGTACACAAGGTACTTAGGCAGTAAGTATAAACTCTGGGGAGATATTAGCCTACTCAAGGATTTGTCAAGAACAAGTTACCCTGCCTTGGGACTTGGGTTACCCTGTTTAGGAACGTGAGTTACACTATCTGGCAATATGAAGTCACTAGAGGAGTTCAGAGGAAATGATCGGAATGTTGGTCATGTGTAGCTATACGTAATACTAGACTCTAGGGTTCTGAGAGAGGCTATTGGGTGAGCTATGCAGCTCTGAAAAAGCTGTAACTTGCAGACATTATTCCTATCATGCCCCTCCGGTCCCGCCTTGAGGCCCAGATATCAAGGGTAAACGGTTGTGTAGTTGTGCACAGTCTAGCAAAAGGGAATCTTTGTACACTTGCTTGCAACACCATATGTGTCGTGGGTGTCTGGTTGACTGCAGGCTGTTCACAGGATAAACAAGAGGCATAGGGTGGAAGGTGGAGTACCTCCTCTAGGTTGTTCGGAGTAAGATGGACAAAAGCTGATGGAGTTAATGGGAGTTAACCATAGGGGTCCCAAAGGTAGTCCCAGGTGGTGCTGGGGTGACTGGGAGAGTTTTATACCTATTAAACACGAACATGTCCTCAGCGCCATAGAAGCTGTAAGAGAAGTGTAGAGGCACTAAAAGCCTGATTCCTACCACAGGTAAGGTGGATCTGAGATAGTGGTCAGGGGTAGCACCTATTGGAGCACTGCACGACCTCCATACTCTAGGGAAAACACTGGAAGTTAATGAGTTGTAAATAGTAGATAGCTAAACCACTCACTGTAGCTTCCATGATCACATAGGTATAAATACATATGGGAAGAGTGTTCTAGATAGTCCAGTTTACCAGCTATCTTGACTGTTAGCCACTGGCAAGGTACCGATACGAAGATGTTTTCACTTGGGTGGACAAAATAGAGATGTGCCACAGGAATGATAACCACATGGGTTGAATGCCGACTAGAGTGTGTTTGCACATGCATACCTGGAAGGTGTGCAAGAAGATGTGTCGGACCACCCTTAGTGGAAAAGGGTGTGCTGGAATAGTTGGAGTAAACTGATGGGAGAGTTTCTGGCATAAGATAACACTACTTGAAATTCTATATGAGAACTTTCCTATTCCAACAATCAATCCTCTCAAGACCTTAATTGAGTGAAGTGTTATGCTTAATGATATTAAGTTTTACCATTTACTTTACTCTTACATTTGTGTGAACTTTTGGTAACAAATTTGAGGTTGTTTGGTATGGTTGCAACCTTGGAATCCATCTTCCTAGGGCTGCCCCCATTACACACCCTGGTGTGAACATGATATGCACTACCAAGAAACCAAGAGAGGTCTTTCCTTTTCCAACATGAAGGAAAAAAAACTTCCTGTCTGATGCCCCTACACTGCGTCCAGATGCCACTCTCTTATCTTTTGCAACCCTTGCATTCTGTATATCTTGAGTCTATTTCTATGTCTTAATGCATTCCCTGTATCTGGTTGTTAGTTCCTTTAGTCCATCCTCTTCTACATAATATTTATGCAACACCAACCTTCAGATAAGGTCCCAAGTAAGATATTGCACTATAGTTACCCTGAATGCTCTGTCAGTCACCTGTTGTCTCTCACATATCCTGATGCTCTGTGCATATCATTCTTCCTCAGTATTTCTACTTAGCTTACCTTTGCTGCCAGCCTAATGTCTGGTTGATGTCTGGATAGTGCAGACCAACAAGTCTCTCTCCTGGATGACGTCTTTCCTATCCTACCATACTATTGCTGTCCTGACTGTTGTTCCAGCCACCTTGTCTTTCTATCACCCTGTTATACTTTACCTACACTCTCCTTTCTCAGGATTTCTGCCTGGCCCCTTTTGCACTCCTCCTACATATTCAGATAAGATGTGAGTTAGTTGACCCACAATTATCCCTTACTACCAAGTGCTTATAGTATTACATCTTCCTTCTGCACTTCCATTGCTGTTCATGACTGTAATGTATTGTAATGGGGAGGGTCCGTGTGGCGTTCAGGGCAGATAGTCTAAGGCACACCATGGCAGGTAAGGTAACAGAGAGGAGAAAGTGTTCCAACAAGACGTATTTGTATCAAGGTTCAAGGGCTTCAAGGACAGGTTCTCAGGGATCAGAGTCAGGGTTCAGAGGTTCTGGTGATGTGAGAAAGAAACAAAGTTGTAATATCTAAGTACAGGTGTAGACAGGATATTGCTAGGTTGTGCAAGGAAAGTAAATCTTAGAGGGATACACCCTTTATATAATCAAGGAAAATCCTGCACTGACAAATCCAGGACATTTCAACCCTTTTCTTCTGGGCAGCTGCAATCTTCCATCAGTTTCCATAAGGTTCTATTACGTGAAGCCTCAGCTAATTACCCCTTTCTCTCCATTGCAACCAATACCATAACCCGACCAACCCACCATCCAGCTACCATGACACATGTCTAGTTCTCTTTCCTGATCTTGTGATGTTAGAGGAATATTTAACCTGTACTCTAGATGGAGACTGAAGTCCAACTTGCATTCCTTGTCCTTACCTGAGGAATAGTAGGAAGCTTTTAGTTACAGATATGCCTTTTAGTGCTTCTTCTGACAAATTTCCGAATTCTAGTAATTTATCTATATTATTCTGTCATTTCTATATACAGTATGGTATATATAGAGCATTATCTTATGCTGTCCTTACTACTGATTAGTGGTAGGAGGCCTTGATGTGTAGTGTTAGCTGCTTTTACTTTCATGTGTAGTGTTTGGTTACAAAACCATGACCCCACAATGTTTCGCAATACATTTTGTTGAATGTACTTAAATCAATTGAACTATTGACTAGCCATCACATATCTGGCTTTGGGACCAGGTATGCTAGTCCAAGAATGGAGCTTATATCTACCATAGTAAACCTTGTTGTATTGAATCATTATTGAATGGTGACAAGATAATGTATTTCAAATTAACACCCAGAGTTAACATGGCTCAGGACCAGAATATATGCAAGTTGATGAACAGTCTCCTAGCACTTGTAATCTTACAGTTTGAAGAGTCCTATTAGTTCCCCCAGAAGATGGCTCCAGAGTGTACCATCTATTTGCTCTCCATCCCTTTGGACCTAGGTCCAATTATTATAACAAGCTATATTTCAAGAGAGACTAGAGCTTATAGATTTTGCCTGGTAGATGTCATAAATATTGCTTTGTTGGAAGACTAGAACTGGAATTTCCAGCGGGATTAGTCGTTTCACAAGAAGAGGTTGAAGTATGACTAAACCTTCTAGGAGATGACTATTACACAAGAGATGAACTATCATAGCATAATGGGTATGTCATGTGATCACTGGCAGAAGGTCATGTGTTAAATCCCAGGGTCTGCCAGAGTATTTGGAGAACAAGATAATTTCTACCAATATGATGCCAACACAACACTCTCATTTACACCACCATGGAAAGACACTGACTGAGGGGTTTTCACTGGATCCTTAAGAGAGGATCCTTAGCTATTCTGATAAGGTTGATCTAACTAATTTGAGCAGTTGGTTGTGGAGGAAAATGTATGCAAAAGATCACACAGCTGTATCAACTGATGGATACCAACTAGGGGGAGGTTGGCTACTCCAATAGGGGTCCCTTGCTGCCTTATAGATAGCAAGACTGAATTTCAAGTCAGTTGGTAGAGGAATACGGAGGAAATTCTGAAGAGAGGACAACACCTAATAGATGATCATTTATCCACACCTAGAGGTATAATAAGATAGAGCCCAGAGAGGGCCTACTATATGAAAGGTCAATCCTGAGTGTCAAGAGGCCCAACCGCTATTGGTGTGATAAGGAAAAAGCATGACTCCTATAGGTAGATGCAGAGAGATGACAAATCTAACTGTATTGATGAGTCTGTCATCAGAGCTAATCACTCCATATATAGAGAAGAAACTAGTAGCCACTTGCTATAGTGAAAGAGTTCGAGTGACTATGAATAGAGCAAACTCTACAAGGGGAGGGATATGGACACCCTTGACACAGTCTGAGAATATTCAGAGTTGAGTGGGGTAAAGGTTTTCAGAGTCAATGAAGATCACACTGGGGAGAAAGGGGAAGACATGGGAGGAATAGATAGCCTGCGAACATCTAGACATGGAATATAAATATTGAGGTGCCTTCCATACTTTTACGGACATCATTAGCAATGGGGAAGAGATCTTATCAATATATTTGTTATACAATGCACCATGTATACTTCTATTTACTCTTGAACATAAGTGAGCCTTCTCAGTATTTACTTCATTATGTATCAGGCCTTAGTGAGCACTTGCTTATCCTTAGGGTTGGCTACCACCCAACAATGAAAGACAGTCAGTAGTGTCTAGCAACTATATTGAATCAATAGGGTACTCATGCTCTTAGGAGAGATACTCAGTACATTTCAAAAATCATCCAGACATGTGATATTACTACAATGTCTCTTGAGGGTCCTACAATGTAAGGCCACTACAGGTCTAACACATGTTTTGTTCAAAAGGTCTACAATGTCTGTAGGCATATGAGCCCTTTGATATCATAATGAATCTAGCTTCAAAAGTTTTATTTGAATAGTGTGTTGTTGGTTGTAGTTACTTAGGATCTGCTAAGAGGTATCATTTTTGTTTGATCATTGCCATCCATTCTGAATCTATTTCTTATGTGCCAGCTCATCAAATTCCCTTGAATTCAAGAGAATATTGCTAAACTAGTATATGAGATCACAGAAGTGAGATAGGAGATGCATCTTAATAAAATTGAAATGACATTTTGCCTGTATCAATTCTATTTGATAGTCATCTTCCAGCCTATGCTACTCCCCAAGTGTTTTATATCTCTTCAACTGGGTGTGTGATTGAGTCCACTGTTATTGGTGATGTTGTAACTCCCAGAAATGGTCACTGAGTGTAGTTTATATCTGTATCAATATTCAAAATTGTAGTGCGATATCTTTCATTATGTGAAAACAGTTGAGATATTGATCTATATAATTTATGGTATCTGGTATATGATCTTTATATTATACCATCAAACTAAAATGAACTAATCACTTGATGCAAGGAAGGGTATATTTGACAGGTAGCTGCTAAGTACTGTCTGGTAGTTTCAATACCACTACCAGAACTGCTAAAAGACAATACCTCAAAGTTCTTGTTTTTCTTTCCTTGCAACTATATAACCTGACTGCAAGCTTTTTAAGAAGCAAAGAACTCAGGGATGATAATAAAGACTTCTAAGCATTGTTAAATGCTAGGAGTCACTCATGTTTCTTGAGGAATCTTTGAATCTAATCCATCATGTACTCGAATAGTCTTAAGTAAAGTATATGCAGGAGATCTGGCTAGTGCAAGTCTAGTACAAATAGAGGTCAGAGTTCACCAAAAATGTTCTGTCTGAACTTAATACCCAGTATGTCAAATGTTCAATAGACCATATCTGAACACGACTCTTCTGAGAGGTCATCAAATGCCTACTCAAGATGCTTATATGTCATATAATTCTATGCTAGATATAGTGTATTCATGTTAGCACCTAGCTGGTCTGGATGAACCTCATATTTAGAATAGGTGTTGGTTTTTATTGTGTACAGAGTAATGTTTTCTCCATAGTTGACAATCTGTGCAGCCAAGATAGGGAAGAGTCTCTAGATATTCCTATTGATGGAGTCAATTGGGATACTGTTTAGTGCTATATCTTGTAAGTACTCAAATATAAGGTTGAATATATCTTGAAGGGTATCGGCATAGATTTGTCTCCAATCCTGATTTGTAGCAGTAGACTGTAACAAATTAGATGAGACAGGTAATAGTATAAGAAGGAGGATAGCTATCGATTCAGGTCATTTATGCCTAGTGGACAGCAGATTTCATATTGCAATATAGACAAGTCAGGCTATCTTGTCATGGGAGATGTTAGTGAGATAGGTCTTGTTGGACATCCTGATTATTGGAACAACTGTAGTGTCTTGTAGAAGTGTTTTCTGCTGTAAGTTAGTATGAGCTTTTGTCTGAGGGAGTAGGTAGAAAATGAATATAGTACTTAAATATCCCACCACTAGTCTGCAGTATACATTTCAGCATATACCCTGAGTTGATTATGATCTTAT
This sequence comes from Tuber magnatum, assembly GCA_003182015.1. Classification (NCBI taxonomy): domain Eukaryota; kingdom Fungi; phylum Ascomycota; class Pezizomycetes; order Pezizales; family Tuberaceae; genus Tuber; species Tuber magnatum. The sequence continues at coordinate 555,510 of PYWC01000082.1, read as the reverse complement.
TCATACCGTGGAGGGTAAATGAGATTGTCTCAATCTGTTATTTGGCGAAGAAGATATTGGAGACAGTCTGCAAGGTTACGATAGAAGAAAGGAAATATTCTTGAACCATCATCTACATGCTCTTAGTACTATTGTAGATACAGATAGAATGTATCGAGTATGCAGAGGTGGTTTTCAAGTGTATGCATAGAGCTATAGTTGCTGGATACTGAATTACTAAGTACACTTAAAAAGTATTCATTGATATGTCTCTTGGGGACTTTACTCTAAATAAATCAAGATGCAAGTTTGAAATCCTGGGAGCACATGAATGGTGCCTATAGTTTATTGCTTCGATACTGGTTTTCCTATTCAAATTCCTCTACCCCTCCAATTGATTCCTCTGTACCATGAATGATTTCCATTTCATTAGATGTGAAGGACATGTTGGACATACTGTGTGCATCTGTATGAGATGTCTCCACAACGTCATGATCAAACACATCACAGAAGGAGTTCTCTGAATCACCATTTAACTTATAGTCAAAGCTAGTATGATGCTACCTGTAGGAGTAGTTGTCCTATCAGACTTGGTCAGATATGGTATAATGAGAAGAATTGGTCGAGGCAGTAGCCTGTATAGTTGAGTGAGAAGAATGGGTAGATTGGTATGAGTGTTGCACAGGTGTTGCATATAAGAGCTGGCCTGTATATACTTGTAGTGACAATACAAACATTGAATAAGCATAATATGAGTAACTGATAGTGATTTTGTGAAGTATATCTATGATGGTATTCAGATGTGAGGCCAATGTTCAAGTTTCAGTATGTTGGGTGAAGTGGGGTCACAGTGTTCAGAGCACTGGAACCTGTCTATAGTTGGGGCAGTTTAGTACATACAATGTGGATCCTACTTGGAATGAGATGTGTTTTTATATATATAGTTTTGTTAGTACAGATAAATTGAAGGCCACTTTTATGAGCCACCAGCTATACCATGTTGTGTAATCATAAATCTGATATAGGCTCCGATACTGGCATTATGGAAAGGTCTCTTGGCTGAATAAAGCATCTTGATAATAGTCCAATTGGCTTAGAATCAAAAGAGCTAGAATATATAAAGACAATATGAAGTACAAGGGAAGGTTATATCTGAAATGATTTCAACAAAGTATACAGCATTTATAATATTCGATATATCTATACTACTAAAGATTCTGCTAAAGACTTAGTATAAATAGCTCAAAATATTAATGCATAGTAAATCTACATGGCAAATGCTATGATAGAATAGAAAGCTAAGACTGGGCCTGGACTGGACTACTGGCATCCCACTGTAGCCCTCGCTAGTACAATTTCAACTTGACACCCAGGGAATGGCAAAATCACAGAATATAAAGCATCTGTCAGTATCATGCTCGATCTGAATAGCTGAATGCTCTATGGGGTATGACAGAAAATAGTCAAAGATCAGATGTTAGTAAGGAACTTTGCCAATATTTTTACTATCTCAGGAGCTGATTTTGGTGAGATCTACAAGGAGATGAGAAGGCTGCACAGAGTCTGCAATTGCCTTGTAACTGCACAGACTAATAATAATATACAAAGGATTTAGACAATTGATGAGGCTATTATTCAACTCATTAAGGACTCAGGCAAGAGGTTCACAACCACTCTACTAGGCAATGGTGGGGGTCCTCCACCTCCAGGTAATCCTGTAATTGTTGGAGGGTATATTATTGTTGATCGATCGTACAGCCTCACAGGGCCCCTGCTCGATGGAATTCTGCATTGCTTGTGTATAAAAGAGGTACAGCTCACAGGGAGGAAGTAAATACTTATCAGGTTCCTGTGCCCAAAGAACATCTAACTACTAATAGTGGTCAGAATCTGGGTTTCGTTGATAACAATAACCAGGGCGGGAATACTCCTGAGTTTCCTTTAGCAAAAAGACATCCAGGTGCCAGCGGTGGTCAGGTCAGAATCTGGGCTTTGCTGCTGATGATGGCCAGGCCGCAAATCCTTCTCCTTTTCCTGCACTAAAAGGAGATCTAGCTATCGACGCCAATCAAAATTCGGCCTTAGCTGCTGACAATAGCCAGGATGTAAAGGCTTTGCAGGGTAATACAGTTGTACAGAATAAAGCAACATGCTACATTGGTACTGCTAGGTTATACAATTTGCAAATGGGTTAGTTCATTTGTAATAGATACAAGATATTATAGTTTACACTTAGTGACCAAAAGATTTCAGACTAGAATGCTCTCCTTAAATGGCATCATGTGGTACATATTGGTTGGGTCCAGCCATCAAGGTATAGTCACAGTATGCATAGCTGGCAAAGAGAAGTACTAGAAGTCGTACTAAACTACAAATCTCTCTATTGGCATTAGCCTTATACCAATAAAATGAAGTATGGAGGGTTAGATTGCTATGATATCTAAGGATTGTGCCAAGTGATTATAAGATTGTTGCCTCAATAACAGCTTCACTATATTCTTGTGGTAACTGGTGAAGGTTGCAGAACTCTCTGCCAGTTTTCTGACAAGTGACTATCTGATGTAGATATTGACTTTATCAAAGATAATGAGATAGTATATGCATAATGGCTATCCAATCAGATTTTTCAGGACCCACTAAATCTATTAGTATATTGTTATGGCAATACCAGCAACAAGAGAGAGGTAACACCATTTCTGAGAGGCAAAAATTACCTTCACCCAAATGAGGCTTTCTCCTGTGGTAGAGATTGAAATACATACAGCAGTGAGAGGGATTTCCAGAAAGGGTATCTGGATGCTGGAGACATAGGGGGTTATGGTAATGACTTGGTCCAGAGGGGAGAAGCAGAGCCCAATTAGAACAGAATTCCATATAGGAAGTTCTGGATAACTTTACAACGATCTACCTTCGAGATCAGGACTGAAACAACTTAAAAGCAAGTTTCGGATTCTAACTCACAGCTACCAGATCTAGTGTGATCTATAGGACAAGGTCTGCCATTACCACTCGAAGCCTATATACTCTTAGTGAGATATTAGCTATTCTATTTTACTCCTGTCCTCTCTGCCAATATTATTGTACCACAGTGCTGCCCTTTAGTTGATATCACAAACTCCTAGTGGTAGAAGCTAAAGAGGCTCTGCACAGAGGTGTCATGAGTGGGGATAAACTCTGGATGCATATGGAAAGTTGGAAAGTTAGTAGTTGGCAACGCGGAATATTTTCTAATGTTTGCTGATCTGTATAGGACATTAAACTACATATGTTGTAACTCATGTTGAGGCTTAAAAAGTTAATTTAAATACAAAAATATATATGTTTATATATTTTTATCATAATATGGGTTGATTAAGGTGATCTATATCTATTTGATTTAGGGATATTTTCGAATAGTTTATTCAGATCAATCTATAATGTATAGGAATAAGGTATATGATTTATGAAAAAACTCTACTATATAGATGGCAGTCTTCGTGATGCCTGTGGGTATTATACCTTATATACGGGTGCTGTAAACTGTATAAGTCTATGTGGCTTATGGATATGGTGATGAAGAGAAGCACCATCTTGAGGCATATAAGATGTCCCCTACCTGCCACTTATTGCTTTCTTCACTTCTTGCTTTGTTTCTTTCTTGCTTTGTTTCTTCCTTTCTTCCCTTCTTTCATTATTTTTTACTTCTTTTGTTTCTCCATTTCGTCCTCCCCCATTCTGCAGGTTTTGTTCTTCTTCCACTTTCCGTCTTTTATCCTCCCTCCATGTTTCCCATTCCAGCCCCCCCATCTCCTCTAGCTAATGATTCAGACTCCTTAATCAATTATAAACTCTACCAGTGCCCAGGTCCATGCTGCTTTATTCAAGTAAGTGAAGATAGCACCTCTAAAGGATACACCAATAGCCCTCTTTAAAAATATGCAAACAGTGATTGTCGGAGAAAAGTAAGAATCTCAGGGCTTTTTTTTTGCAATATCCAACAAATATTGATCTTTCAGTTCCTGTCAGGTATCGGGCAACTCAAGTGGGGTATACATAGAGTTGGTCTGCAAAACAACAAAAACCTACTACTATACTAGTAAGTGTGAGAGAACTAAATACATACCAGCTGTTGAGGACTAAAAGTAAGTGACAATTGTGTAACCCATGTACTGATAGAATAAAAAGTTATGTGCATATATCTGGGAACGCTTTGGCAATATCTTATATGTGTAAAGTTGGTGTGGGATTGCCAATTCATAGTACCCCATCCAGTAGTGCAAGTCATGGCAGGACCAAATAAAAGCCTGTACTATGGCACTGGCTTGGGACCTGCTAAATCCAATTGATGCCCAAATGAGCTTAGTGATTACCTTCACTTAGGCCCTTCTCCCTTTGGACAGCGAGATTAAAGAAACTAGAGCCAAATACCATACTATCTGTATTGATGAGGTTGGTTTTCAGATGAAGATCTTGGCTAAGAACACAATCAAGAAACTTCAGATAATAATCAAGCAATGCAGCATGCGGGATGGTGGTGAAGATGATATCTTAAGACAAAAGAGTAAGTATTATGTACAATATATCTTGAATTATTACAGTAGTAACATAAGTTCTTGGGCAGATCGCAACTTCTGTAATGGGGGCACCCCTAGGAAGATGGATCCCAAGGTTGCGACTGTACGAGACAACTTCAAACTTATCGCCAAAAGTTCACAGAGATGTAAGAGTAAAGTAGACGGTAAAACTTAATATCGTTAAGCCTGACACGTCACTCAATTAAGGTCTCAGGAGGATTGATTGTTGGAGTAGGAGAGTTCTTGCATAGACTTTCAGGTAGTTTTATCTTATGCCAGAAACTCCTCCATCAGTTTACTCCAACTATTTGAGTACACCCTTCTCCGCTAAGGGTGGTCTGACACATCTCCTGGCACACCCTTCGGGCATGCATGTGCCGACACACTCTAGTCGGCGTTGACCTTATGCGGTTATCGTTTCTGCGGTGCATTTCCATTTTGCCAGCCCAAGTGAAAACGTCTGCGCATCGGTGTCTTGCCAGTGGCTAACAGTCAAGACACCTCATGAACTAGACTATCTATAACACCCTTCCCATATGCATGGATCTCCACTTGACTCCAGAGGCTACCGTGCGCGGTTTATCTAGTGACACTTTACGGGTCGCGGGCTTCCGGTGTCTTCCACAGGGCATGATAGTCCGGGAGTGATCCAATGGGTGCTACCCATGACCACTACCTCGGATCTACCTTACCTGTGGTAGGAATCATGCTTGTAGTGTCTCTGCACTTCCCTTTCAGAGCCTGTAGCGTTGGGAGCACGTTCGGGCTTGGTAGGTGTAAAACTCTCCCAGTCACCCCAGCACCACCCAGGACTACCTGCGGGACCCCCACGGTTAACACCCGTTAACTGCATCAGTTCTGGTCCGTTTTACTCCGAACAACTTGGGGGAGGTACTCCACCTTCCACCCTATGCCCCCTTGTATATCCTGCGAACAGTATACGGTCGACCGGACGGCAGCCACGTATACGGTGTTGCAAGCATGGCTCCAAAGATTCCGCTTTGCTAGACTGCACACAACTACACAACCGTTTGCCCATGACGTCCGGGCCTCAAGGCCGGGCGGGAGGGGTATGATAGAAATAATGTCTTCAATTTACAGCATCCTCGAAGCTACGTAGCTCGCCCGATAGCATCTCCCAGAACCCCAGATTCCAGTATCATGCATGGCTTCGCGTGACAAACATTCTAGTCAATTTTCCCAAACTCCCCAAGAGACTTCGTATTGAAAGGTAGGGTAACACAGGACTCTGGGCAGGGTAACCCAAGACCCAAGGCAGGGTAACCTAATCTCGAGAGTAGGGTAACCTTGTCCAGCGGACAAGTTAACTTTTCTCTGTTACCCTGCCTATCCCGTCGCCGGTGATAGACCTTTCTGACCTGTCTTCAGTTACCCGGCCTAGCTGAGTAACTGCCCCTTCATAAGTCCCTAAGTACGCTGACCAGCCAATTCTGTTCATTCGCGCAGCCCGGGCCATCGGGCCTCCGCAGGTCAAGCACTTACTTGCCTGCCGGTTCCTATCAGTTCGCCTCCTGACTACCTGTATGGGTATAGGTTCCGTTTGCCATAGCTCATGTATGCTGGGCCGTTACATCACTCCCCTCTTCTCTACGGTCCGTCACGGACCGTTAGTATCGTCTCTTATTCCCACGACTCGATTCCCGCCAGACCCTATGGTCCCTGGGCTTGGATGAATATCTTTGGTGGAAATCCCGAATGGCCTGCAACCCTGTCCCTTCTAGCATCTTATAGGGCTCCCATGAGTTCTCCTCAGCCCTGCAGCCTTCCCATGAAACCAGATACTGGACAAAGCGCGATGGAAACTGCGCTTTTGCTCCTCCGTACCATCCGCTGTCCGCAACAGCTTCGATAACGTAACTGGGCTTGTTGTCTATAAGTTCCGGGGTAGGGGCTTCCTTTACCCTACCTGCTTCCGGATCCTCACGATACGGTTCGAGTAACGTGACATTAAAAACTGGGTGGATGCTCCATCCAGTGGGCAATTGGAGTTCATAAGCTCGGTAACCCACCCGACGTTTGACCACGAAAGGCCCAAACATCCGGTGATCCAGCTTCTCCATTGGACGCTTCGTGCGGATGTTTTTTCGGTTCAACATCACACGGTCTGCTTTCTTTCCCTGCCCGGCAGCCACATCCTCCAGGGTGACGTAGTCCAGTGATGGTAACCTTTTCTGGTCATGCCATTTCTGTTGCCTTGCCTGTGCCCGTTGGATCGTTTCTCAAATCTCTGCCCAGGTTCCTTCCCATTCCTTAACCAAGAGCTCACTACTAGGGTGTATTCCCTGGTTATCAGACACGATACCAGACCAGTTTGTCCTTGGGTTAAACCCATAGTTGATCTCAAAAGGTGACAACCTGGTGGATTCTGATGTCGAGGTGTTGTATGCATACTCCGCAAGGGGTAACAGCAAAACCCAATCATCTTGTTGGTAGGAACAGTAACTACGCAAGTACTGCTCCAGTGTTTGATCAACCCTCTCGGTCTGCCCATCAGTCTCCGGGTCGAATGCAGTCGAAAGGTTTAGTTTCACTTGTAACAAGTGCATTAGACTCATCCAGAACGTGGATGTGAAGCGGCTATCTCGGTCGGAGATGATTGACTCGGGTAGTCCATGAAGGCGCTAGACTTCCTTCAGGAATATCAAGGCAGGCTCCTTGATAGGTACCTCAGTGGTCAGGGGTATGAAATAGGCCATTTTCGAGAATCGGTCCACTATGACCCAGATCTTGGTATACCCTTCGGACTCTGGCAGCACTACAATGAAATCCATTGAAATTGCTGTCCACGGCTGCATAGGAACACCAATAGGTTCCAGCAGCCCGAACCTCTTGTGCCTGATGGATTTATTTCTTTGGCACGCATCACATGTTCGCACGTAGTCAGTGATATGCTCATCCATCTTAGGCCAATAGAAGTTAGCCCTAACCCTGCCAATGGTCTTGTAAGTCCCACAGTGTCCCGCGATTCGGGAGTCATGTTCTGCCTTCATGATTGTCTGCTTCAGATTCTGACCCTTGGGAACATACCACCTGTTCTTGTACAGGAGTAAGCCCTTTTCCGTCGTGAAATGTCGGTCGACCTCTTTGTCACCTGCAGCTGTTGCCTTCAGGAT
>PYWC01000082.1:529299-539484 GCA_003182015.1 Tuber magnatum | reverse complement strand
CTCGGATCTACCTTACCTGTGGTAGGAATCATGCTTTTAGTGTCTCTGCACTTCCCTTTCAGAGCCTGTAGCATTGGGAGCACATTCGGGCTTGGTAGGTGTAAAACTCTCCCAGTCACCCTGGCATCACCTGGGACTACCTTTGGGACCCCCATGGTTAACACCTGTTAACTCTGTCAGGTTTGGTCCGTTTTACTCTGAACAACTTGCAGGAGGTACTCCACCTTCCACGCTATGCCCCCTTGTATATCCTGCGAACAGCCTACGGTCGACCGGACGGCAGCGATGTATACGGTGTCGCAAGCATGTCTCCAAAGATTCCTCTTTGCTAGACTGCACACAACTACATAACCGTTTGCCCATGACATCCGGGCCTCAAGGCAGGGCCGGAGGGGCATGATAGGAATAATGTCTTCAATTTACAGCTTCCTCGAAGCTATGTAGCTCGCCCAATAGCATCCCCCGGAACCCCAGATTCCAGTATCATGCCTGGCTTCACGTGACAAACATTCCAGTCAATTTTCCCAAACTCCCCAAGGGACTTCATATTGAAAGGTAGGGTGACTCAGGACTGTGAGCAGGGTAACCCAAGACCCAAGGCAGGGTAACCCGATCCCCAGAGTAGGGTAACCTTGTCCAGTGGACAAGTTAACTTTTCCCTGTTACCCTGCCTATCCCGTCACCGGTGATAGACCTTTCTGACCTGTCTTCTGTTATCCAGCCTAGCTGAGCAACTGCCCCTTCATAAGTCCCTAAGTACGCTGACCAGCCAATTCTGTTTATTCTCGGAGCCCGGGCCATCGGGTCTCCGTAGGTCAAGCACTTACTTGCCTGCCGGTTCCTATCGGTTCGCCTCCTGGCGACCTGTATGGGTATAGGTTCCATTTGCTATAGCTCATGTATGCTGGGTTGTTACACCCGCGTGATGGAGCCATGGGTACTCGCTCTTCCTGGCGCCTTACCTGTTCGAGAAAGCCAGGGGATGCCGCGCCCAGTGGTCGGGACCCTGGGGCAGCCGATACTACTGGCAGGAAGACTGTGGCAGGAAAGGTATCAGGGGTGGGCATCAAGCTGGGTAAAGATGTGGGTCTGGGGGCAGCGATGTGAGGTACGGGAGTTGCAACCGATGGTGTTGCAGGAGGGTTAATGGGCGCAGGGGTCGGCCGAGGAGTAGGGTCAGGTGTATCTGGTGCCATGGTACCCTTTGGCTCCGATGTCCTTTTCATGACCCGACGCCCATCGGTTGGTCCAATCACCGGACTTCCTAAACGACTACAGGCGATCCCGGAGGGGGCAGACGGAGAGCCTGTTAATGCTCTTGTGAAGGATGAGGTATAGCTGTAGCCTTCACCCTTGAGGCCTTCCAACATTCTTATACCCGCGGGGCTAGGGTATGCCCTCCACCGTTCATCCCTGGCTCTCATAGCCAGTACCTTCCCGAAGTTCTCAGGTTTCATGTGGGGAAGTGGGAGTGGGGGTGCTGCCTCTATCATCAGTACGTCATTCTCAGCATCAACACTATAACCTCCTGCGAAGGCCCTTTCCAGCGCTGCTATACGATCCTTCAATGCCTTCTAGTCTTTTAATATTCACAGGTATGCCTCCTGCTGTACTTTCATCCATTCCACCACTGCCGTAGTAATGTGTTTACGGAACACCTGCTGCTGCTGGGCATTCCAGTTCTTCAGTTCCCGCTTCGCGTCCTCAATCGACTTGGATACCTCCCGGACGATGTAAGGTTCGACAAAGTCGCAGGAGAACTCACTAAATGGTACCCCTTGCAGCAGGGGAGGGAGCATGTTATGGACAAGTGCGGAATCTTGAAAGAACAAAAGCGCTGCAGTGGGAGGGTCTGTAATCACAAGATCAACACATTCATCAGGTAGCTAAATAGGGGCGGCCTCCAGAAGCAACTGGGGACCGACCCATTCAATAGCGCAGACATCCGCAAAAGCCGACACACGAAATGTGTTGGCGGAGTTCTCGTCAAGGTCAAGGTCTGAATCCGGATTGGATACCATTCTGGTGTGAAGTTCGGTGGTAGATATTGCACTTTCCATCCTGGGGTACTTGTTCTAGACAAGGTTACCAGTATTCACGCAAGGTCAGTGCCGAAGGTCGGAAAACAATTAATGCTGAGAGGAGTTAAGCGAGGAGCTCGCTTGACAACATACTGTAACGGGGGTACCACTAGGAAGATAGATCCCATGGTTACGACCACACCGAACAACTTCAAACTTATCGCCAAAAGTGCACACAGATGTAAGAATAAAGTAAACGGTAAAACTTAATATCGTTAAGCCTGATGCTCCACTCAATTAAGGTCTCGAGAGGATTGATTGTTTTAGTAGAACAGTTCTCGCATAGACTTTCAGTTAGTATTATCTTATGCCAGAAACTCCCCCATCAGTTTACTCCAACCATTCGAGCACACCCGTGTCCGCTAAGGGTGGTCCAACATATCTCCTGGCACACCCTTCGGGCATGCATGTGTCGACACACTCTAGTCGGCGTTCACCTTATGCGGTTATTGTTTCTGCGGTGCATTTCCATTTTGCCCACCGGAGTGAAAACTTCTACGCATCGGTGTCTTGCCAGTGGCTAACAGTCAAGACACCTCAGGAAATAGACTATCTATGACACCCTTCCCATATGCATGGATCTCTACTTGACTCCGGAAGCTACCGTGAGCGGTTTATCTATTTACTAGTTACGGGTCCCGGACTTCTGGTGTCTTCCACAGAACGCCATAGTCCGCGAGTGCTCCAATGGGCGCTACCCATGACCACTCTCTCGGATCTACCTTACCTGTGGTAGGAATCATGCTTTTAGTATCTCTGCACTTCCCTTTCAGAGCCTGTAGCGTTGGGAGCACTTTCAGGCTTGGTAGGTGTAAAACTCTCGCAGTCACTCCGGCACCACCCAGGACTACCTTCGGGACCCCCACGGTTAACACCCGTTGACTCCGTCAGTTTTGGTCTGTATTACTCCGCATAACTGGAACAAGGTACTCCACCTTCTACCCTATGCCCCCTTATGTATCCCGTGAAGAGCTTACGGTCGACCAGACGGCAGCGACGTATACGGTATTGCAAGCATGCCTCCCAAGATTCCTCTTTGCTAGACTGCACACAACTACACAACCGTTTGCCCATGACTTCCGGGCCTCAAGGCAGGGCTGGAGGGGTATGATAGGAATAATGTCTCGAATTTAGAGCTTCATCGAAGCCACGTAGCCCACCAAATAGCATCCTCCAGAACCCTAGAATCCAGTATCATGCATGGCTGCACGCAACAAACATTCCAGTCAATTTTCCCAAACTCCGTGAGGGACTTCGTATTGAAAGGTAGGGTAACTCAGGACTCCGGGCAGGGTAACCTGATATCGAGGGTAGGGTAACCTTGTCCTGTGGACAAGATAACTTTTCCCTGTTACCCAGTCTATCCTGTTGCCGGCGATAGACATTTCTGACCTGTTTCCGGTTACCCGGCCTAGCTGAGGAACTGTCCCTTCAGAAGTCTCTCAGTACGCTGACACTGCTCGCGGGTGTATCCAGGTACCTAAGTCCCTGACCAGCCAATTCTGTTCATTCTCGGAGCTCGGGCCATCGGGTCTTTGTAGGTCAAGTACTTACTTGCCTGCCGCTTCCTACCAGTTCGCCTCTTGTCTACCTGTATGGGTATGGGTTCCGTCTGCCATAGCTCATGTGTGCTGGGTCATTACAACATGTGGGTATTGTGGGTCATGAAGGCATATAGAACATCCAATGGGGCCAGCTACTTGTGGTAAACTCCCTCAGTTCCTTGGGATAAGTCAAGCGGTACCAACACAGATAGTATTAGGAGGTGGTCAGCCACCTACCGAGCCCTCAGCACCTATACCCGTGACAGGTGATCCTCCCCCAAGGGGGAGCTAAAGGGAACAGAAGAAACACTTTGATGGGTATGATCGGCCAGGTCAAGCCCAAGGCAGAAATGCCATAGGTAGTGCAGGTGTAAATCAACCAGCTGGAGGTAGCATGACTGAGGCTGGAGGCAAACATGGTGACTCTGAGCATGATGGCAGTGATAGCAGTACTGATGACAAGTCCTGGCATGATCTAACCCCTTACTTGAAGGTTTGTCAGGACGAGTAGAGCAACAAATAAACGTCACGCTTCGACCAGCAGGCCAAGAGGCTAGCGACAACCCTACAGGGTACAGGAGCAGCTACTAGGCCTACGCTGAAGCACTGGGAGAAGAAGCTGAAACAGCTGAGTGGCATCCCTCTGTTCAAGGGTAAGGTTATGGAACTCATGATCTTCTTAATCTTCATAGAGGTCAACTTTGAGTACTTTACAGATTGCAAGTTAACTGATATAGATAAAGTAAACTTGGTGATCCACATTCCAGAAGACTGTGCTCACACTTGGTACTTGTGATTATATAGGCACATTAACATGGAAGCAGCCCAGTACACGGATGTTCCTGTAAATAACAGCGACCTCTTGTGAACATGTGAAGGATTGTGCGAATGGCTCAAAGGAAGCTTTAGCAGTGACCAAGCAGAACAAGACCGATACCTCTCAAGTGGCAAGATCTTGTGATCAAGCCACATCATATTGGAGAGTACATAGTCAAGGTAATTCCCTACATGGATAAGCTTAGCTATACAGATCCAGTACAGGTACATGATAAGGTATGGTCTGGTATTGCATAGGAAGTTTGGAACACATGCGTACTCAAGAAGCCCCATCCAACCTACTTGAATGAGTACCTTGATCCTCTTTAGAAGGTTGGATATACATTGGAAGACAACAAACACTTTAGTAATTATGTTGTCTATCTTGTCCCACTGTTACAGCTAACAGATAAGATAGAAGACAGGTCATTGACTTTAAAAAGGTTCAAAAAGAAGAGAAAAGGTTCGGCCAGACTAAATCAGAGGTTTTCCAAACCTACCAATATCAATATGGAGAAACAGGCAAAGCCAGTAACCTCTGAGTATACAATAGTGTATAAGTGAATCCTGTCGACTTTGACTGAACACCAGCGAGGGCACAACCATTGCACTAAGTATGGACAAACCGGTGACTTTCAGAGAAAGTATACCACAGTGTCCTGAGTGATTAATTGGTCCAAACAGGGTTACGGGTTGAAATGGTCAGCCCTAGTAAGTAAGCCTTTGGGTACAAACAAGTAGCTAAAGTGTATTAAAGCATCACCTGCCGCTTTCTTGCTATGAATACTTGCAGTCTGACATGCATCACCTCAGATTATAGAGGTTGATACGAATGGCTCGGAATAGGTAAGAACTTATTCTGCTCAAGATATAACCTTGATGACCTATATCTATAGAGCCACAAGGGATAGATGGAAAGAACTCAGAAAGGGGTTCCCAGATAGGTCAGTACCACTCTAGTGCAAGGAGGAACATGGTATGGACTACACCCAGCAGGTGTTGGCAGATAGATGTTATGGACCATATGTGGCAGACTAGTTTATCTTTTCTTCATTGGGATTCTACTTATTTCCTTTGTTCTAAGTAGAAGCATTTCTTTCAGGATTTCCTTGTCTGAATGGGCAGGTTTTAAGACATTGGTTCAGTTGAGGTAGGGGTAGAGCTCAGTAGAGCAGATACTCAACATTGGCGAAGCATGACAATACTTCACTTGGAACTGGTCCAAAGGCAGACCTCTTCCAACCTTAGGAAATTTGTTATCTTTAGTACAAAAGGAATTGGTTCAGGCAGGACATGATCAAATAAACAGTGTTATTACTAAGTTTACCTGAGGAGGATTTAATACCAGAAATCATACTGGCATGATAGTAAACACTCTAGCAATTGTGATAAAGAGAACTCTAATCCCTTAAACATTTACCTGCCAGTTGTGGCCAATCGTGTGTCGAAAGGCATGAGACCAAATTGTTAACTGAAGATGACAAAGTGCCCAGGACAAGCAAAGTGGCAGAAATTTGCCAACTTGCCTTGTCATACCCAGGCTGTTCACTTATAAGTCAAGGTAGACTGCAAGATTGGAGCTAGACAGGTAAGCATGGAAGCCCTCCTGCTACTTTATAGTAGAGCTGCAGGACTGGTGCTTAGTAGCCAATTGGTCAAACAGACTCAGATACCTTCCATACGGCAAATGATACATGTGCCGATAAGCAATGTAAGCGGTAATCACAATCCTAGGTCAAGCCTGCAATATACCAAGTCATTGGATCTGAGGATAGGCAACCACCAAAATGAGATGTGCTTTGAAGTCGTGGATATACCCGATATAAAGGTAGATGGGTACCTACCTATGTCATAGCTGAAGGACTATAACTCTGACACAGACTGGAAAAGCTGGATCACTAACCTGGCGCTCAGATTTCTGCATGGCTAATTGCCTAGCAGAGCAGTGGCAGTTAGTATTCATGATGGATGAAGAGTTAATAGCTGAAGACTCTGATAATGTGTACCTGTTGGGAATTATACAATTCTCAGATGCAGAAGGTGCAGGGATTACAGTCAAGCTACTCCGAGAGTATAAAGACTATGGGGACATCTTCAGTCAAGAACCAATTAAGGCGCTGCCAGAGTACCTGAAATATGACCATACAATCGAGTTGTAGTCCAGACCTCAACGTCCCTTTCTGCCTATTCATCCATTATTGGAAAAGGAGCTTGAGGCACTCGGCAAATAGCTGAATAAGATGCTACGACCTGAAAAGTTTCAGCAATCCAGTTCCTCCACAGCAGCCCCTACCTTCTTTGTATCAAAGCCTGATGGTACATTAAGGTTGATAATAGACCATCGAGGGCTGACTAAGATCATGGTTCAGAGTAAATACCCGCTACAGTTAATGAACAAACTCCAAGATATATTGAACAAAGCCATCCTATTCACTAAGATGGACTTGAAAAATGACTACTACCTGCTGAGAATAGTAGAGAGGTGAGGAATGGAAAACTACCTTCCAGTATAGATACGGACTGTACAAATACACAGTTATGCCATTTGGGTTATGTAACACCCCGGTAACCTTTTGATATCAAGGTCGTTTACCAAGGATGGCAGTTGAATAAGAAGGCCAATACTTTGTTGCAGTATAGAGACTACCACCCTGAAGGGGGGAGTGATTTTCTACCATAGTTGTTTTTTCGCCCTGGGTAGTAAGTTGTAAGCCAGGAACAGGATATCTTGCGACCACAGATGTGGCAAGTATACTAAGATTTTCAGGTAAAGTTGTCCTTATTGAATCAACTGCAGGTAGCAATAAAACAAGGTCATGAATACTTAAGAATCCGGAAGGCAATGACTCCTGGTAGCAAGTAGGTTGACCAACATTTTACAACTGAAAAGGGCCTACTCCTGTACAAGAACTGGTGGTATGTCCCCTAGGGTCAGAATCTGAAGCAGACAATCAGGGTGGTTGAACATAACTGCCATATCGCAGAAAGCTTTAGGATCTACAAGACCAGCGGTGGAGTTAGGGCTAACTTCTACTAGTCTAAGATAGACAAGTATATTAGTGACTACATGCAAATTTGTGAAGTATGCTAAAGAAACAAGTCTATTAGGCACAAGAAGTGTGGTCTACTGGAACCTATTGATGTTTCTATCCAGCCTTGGACAAGGATCTCAAGGAACTTCATTGTGATACTGCCAGAGTCAGAAGGGTATACCAAGATCAGGGTGATCATAAACAGATTCTTGAAAATGGTACATTTCATACCCCTGACCACCAAGGTACCGATCAAGGCACTTGTCTTGAGATATCTGTGGGATGTTTGCTCCCTTCATAGACTCCCAGAGTCAATCATCTCTGGCCAAGATAGCCAATTCAGATCCAAGTTCTGAATGAGTCTGATGCACTTGTTGCAAGCAAAACTGAATGTTTTGACTGTCTTCTAGATCGAGATCTCCGGCAAACTGAAAGGGTTAATCATACACTGGGATGGTGGTTGCAAAGCTACTGCTCCTACCAACAGGATGGTTGGGTTTCGCTATGAGCACTAGGGGAGTATGCATACAATACCATGATATTGGAAGCTACTAGGTTGTCCCTATTTGAGATCAACTACTGGTTTAATCCACAGAAAAACTGGTCGGACCTAGTATCTGAAAATCAGGAGATACACCCTAGCAGTGAGCTCCAGGTAATGGAAGGGGAAGAACCCTGGCAAGAGATTCGAGAAATGACTCAACGGGCACTAGAAAGATAACGGAAATAGCTTGATTAGAAAAGATTCCAAATAAGGGAATATGTTACCACTAGAGTTGTGGCATATGGGCAGACTAACAAGGCAGACCACGGGGTATTGAACCAGAAGAATATATGCACCATGCATCCAATTGAGAAGCTGGAGCACAGAATGTTTGGCCTCTGCAAGGTCAAAGGTTCGGTTGGTACCACAGCATAGGAGCTCCAATTACCCGCCTGGTGGAGCATGTATCCTGTGTCCAATGTCACATTACTGGAACCATATCACGAGACTCCGCAGTCAGGTAGGGTCCAGGATGTCCCTACCCTAAAGCTTGTGGATCGGGAGCCAAGTTGTGTTATCAAAGCTATAGTGAACAGTCAATAGTATAGTGAATCAAAGGTGAAATTTCCATTACGCTTCACCGAGTACCTGGTTTTATGGGAAGGCTAGAGAGATGAGGAGAACTTATGGGAGCCCTATGGGATGCTAGAAGGGACAGGTGTATAGGCTATTCTGGATTTCCACCAAATATATACATCCAAGGCCAGGGACCATAGGTGTAACGACCGAGCATACATGAGCTATGGCAGCCTGAACCTATACCCATGCAGACAGTCAGGAGGCTAACTGGTAGGAACAGGCAGGCAAGTAAGTACTTGACCTACAGAGACCCAATGGCCTGGGCTCCAAGGTGAACAGAATGAGCTGGCAGGTTACTTAGATACTTGACTACATCCGGGAGCGTTGTGAACGTACTCAGGGACCTCTGAAAAGGCAGTGACTCCCCAAGCCAGGTAATGAGAGAGAGGTTACAAGTGTCTATCTCTGGCGACGGAATAGACAGGATGATAGTGTAATGTTGTCTAGTCTACCAAACAAGGGTACCCTACCCTCATGATCATGTTACCCTGCCATGAGGCTTGGATTACCCGGTCCAAGGGCCTAAGTTACCCTGCCTTTGAATATGAAGTCCCTCATGGAGTTTGGGCAAAATGAGCGAAATGTTGGTCAGGCGCAGCCATGCATAATACGGGAGTCTTGTAACCGGTACGGGTTACTAGGATTTTATGTTTGGTTTCACAGTATCGTTTGATACTTGTAGTGTTTCGTGTGCTATCGCTTGATACACACATTGTTTTATGTTTGGTTTCACAGTATCGTTTGATACTTGTAGTGTTTCGTGTCCTATTGGTTGATACACACATTGTTTTATGATTGATTTTACAGTATCGTTTGATGCTTGTAAGGTTTCGTGTGCTATCGGTTGATACACACGGTGTTTTGCAATATCGCTCATACTGGAGATAAGCGATATGCTGTATTTAAAGACCGCTGATTCCCGTGATGGAAACAGCAGACTTCGACAGACAGCATTGTTAAATATACTTGGTTGAACGGTTACTTCTTTGATCTCCTATTACACCCCGTTCGAAGCCGCCTTTAGCGAGCAGCGCTCACATCGTGTTGATCATGAAGCCATCTGCTCCTATCGTACCGCTACGTGACTAGGGCCTGGCCTGAACACGTTACATTTTTTTAACCTCAGCAAGTGGTTAAGAAGCCAGCAGGGACTTGGTCTGATCAACCTACGAAGGGTCCAATAAGTGAAGCTAGCACCGGGGAGCGGCAGAACCACGAGAAGTTCGGCTCCGCCAAACGACAAAATTGAGTCATTAGAGACTCGGAGTGGGAAGCAGGTCTCACGAGAAGGCCTTACCAAGAAAAGGCAACCTGGGAAACGGATAGGGCCAAAGAGCGATTTTGCGATCGACAAAGCGGAACGACAACTTGCGCGAGACTTGGCCAAGCAGACCTTCAGTGAGTCGACTGACAAATTAGTGAAGGCAGCAACCACCCTTCCTGGGCTATATCCCACCAGCCCCAGTAAAGGGAAGGGACCGGCGCAACGACTGAAGAAAGACAGCAAACCTATCGAACCACCTAAGAAGAAAGAAAGTGAAGAAGAAGGATCAGATCACTCGGCAGTAAGGCAGCCACCAGACGATAAC
>PYWC01000082.1:487642-504183 GCA_003182015.1 Tuber magnatum | reverse complement strand
CCGGGGGGGGAGAAAGGTACGCATTAACGTTGAGCACCCTGATGATTTCAACAGTGCATACTGAGATGACCGCTATTATGCATACGAGTAACAGCAGTGTGACTGTAACGATGTTTTGCCCCCTCCAGCGAGCATCGCCGTGGGAACAAAGACCGGGGCTCATATTGGGTGGTTTCATGTGACTTCGGGGTGAGGCTGGGGAAATCGGAGTAGAGTGCTATCGTAGGCGTTGGGGCGGGGGGAGGTGGATGGAAGGTTCTTATACAGTTTATCACCCAAATTGAGTTGTAGCCAGTCTGGTCAATCTGATTTGACTGTATTAATATTTTACACTTGATATGTGGGACTAGGAGCACAGCCCACTTACTGTGATGGGATCGCCAGGTGACGCTCCTCCAATTGGCTAACATAGTTTACCTGCACCGTGTTTTAGACGGGGGGTTGTCCCGGGCGCTCGCAGCAGATCTGGCATTCTAATAAACTATAATTCAAGTACAGGTGAGTTAGAGTTTCTCCCTAATCGAGAGGAGGACTAACGTTGGAGACTCTGCCGCTAAGCCTTTCTGAATTTCTCTAGATGCTATGATACTGGGGTCTTCCGCGGCGCTGGAGGAGTATGCCCGGCACTAATATCAGTGCTATCGGAGGGTGGTCTAAATTTAGCTTGGCTATTGCCAAGAACTTTAGAACTGCCCTACGGTAAACCCTTACCTGATCACCCTTAGGAGAATTCTAACACGCACAGATAAAATACCCTATGCATCAGCGGGCCTCAAAAAATCTTTACCCCACGTAGCCACCCCGACACGGGGGATTACTATTATTAGGTTGATGCAGGGTGCAAAAATCCTTCAGCCAGCCAAGGAACATCGGGATCGGGATAGATTCTCCACTCGGGTTTATCAGTGCCTTCCTTGGACTGCCCTCTGGGTCTCTTTCTGGGAGGGATTGTGCTTTTGAGTGGCTGATTGTGTGTGAATTTTTAGTGATAGGGTAATTCGGTCTCGACTGTGTGCCTTGTCGGTCTGGGAGCAAATACCGAACGGTTGGTAAGTCCCTGATACTCTGTGTGGAGGTTGAACTTACAAACCACGTAAGATGGCCATACCACCATCGGCGGCCTGCGTGGGATGAAACCCGCCTTGAAAACTCTCCCCTTCGAGTTAAGGACTTGGGGGGTTTGAGAGAGGGTGGGTGTTTCGGTCGGTATCTGGAAAACATTTCGTGTCAAAATATTACGTCCACTCTATGTTGACTAAAACTTTCGAGAGGGAAAGCGAGAGGATGTGGGATGTTGTTCTAGCAATAGGTATTAAGACGGAGAGGTGGTATGGACAAGCGAACAAGACCGTGTAAACTCTCGCGATTGTGGGGCATGGGAGAGTAGTGCTGACTGAAGGCTATGGATGCTTGTCGGTGGCTTATCTCATGATATATGGGAAGCGGTTCCCTAGCCTTGGTGCTCCCTCGCAGCAATAAAATCCATCACACTCCTGTTATCTTTAGTTTTTTTTTTTAGATTCCCCAGCTCCCCCCCTCCATGGGCTGCCGCTCTATTATGTCTGTGAGCTAAGGCAGTCATGGAACCAGGGTGCCCCCTAAACAGTAGGAGTTGGGCGGTGGTGATACTCCAGTGGCCAGTTGGGATCGGTGAGGGCTACTTGGGTTTTTAAAACCACCGTTAAGAATATCTATAGGAAAACTTGTGTGAGCAGGAACCCTTGGTGGGGTTTATACTAGACTTAGTTCTATGGAACCTGCGTATAGGCCGGATGAGGTCATGGCGATGCCTGTGTGGGGCTAGATGGATTTTCGCTTTATCAGGTCCTTTCAGCAAAGGGTAGAGGCGGGAAATGTAGGAAAATCTATTCGAGTCTTGTTTGCTACTGGGAATCTTGGGTAGGCGGATAAAACTTCTCTAATGTGCCCCACTGACCCTTAGACTACTCCTACCTCTGGCTACCTTCTCCATTAGTCTTGCTTAATCATAGTTTCGCTAAGCTTTCATGGGGGACGCAGTTAGAGCCCTCAAGAGCTCTCATTTCTTGCAGATTGTAGAGCAAGATCCGCAAGCAAACATTGTGTGGTAACCTATTTCTCAATAATAATATATATATATATATAGCTAAGATTTTCCTCCCTGAAAGTCCTCAAGCTATAGGTAGCAATCGATCGGTGCCCCAGTACTCGCAGAGAAATGTGAGTCCAACCCATCCAATAGAAACAGGCATAATACCGTAAGGAAGTTAATACATTGATGCGTTAAGATCATTAATCCTTCACGTATTGAACAGACACTTTCTCCAGACCGTCCTTAGAGTAGTCCCGGTCCAAGCTAGTCTTTGGCATCTCTCCATCTTGCTCCCGTATGACAGCCCTCATCACCCGGGCACAGCATATGCCTTGAGGTGAATTGGCACCTGGCCCTTCCTCCCCTTCCTCTCCCTGCGCCTCTGAGCGGCCGAGCATCTTTTTGGGCCTCTTCTCCTCCCTCGTGATGTAGACGCTGGCAGCGATATACAAAACCCTAATAAGTGCATCCAACACCACCAAGTCAATCATTTCCTCGCGGAACATTTTATTTTATTTCACGTTTTTCGAGAGAGGAGGTAACAAAAAAAAAAGGGACCTGACATACACCATAGCCCAAGAAACCGAGCATCTGACAATGGGCAACGTGCAATGGGTGACGTATGGCTCTCCCGGCACCCAGTTGAAGGTCATGTTCTTCACATTGCATCCAGCGGGATTGTTGGAGTCAATCTTCAGGCTAAAGGCACCCTTTGGCTCGCCCAGGTCTCCAATCTCGACGAATTCTACTCCTGAGATGCCTATCCAACAGACTATGAGGATGCTGTATAGGATGGCTACATATATTTTGTTTAACGGCGAGTAGGTCAGGATGAGGATATCGATTGTCAGGTGGATGGCCCCAATAAGTGACAGGGAGAGGGCTATGATGCTGTTTTCAAAATGATGGTCAGTTTGGGGGAGACGGTAGGAGGGGTGGGGATGGAAAATCGGAAAAAAAGAAGTACGCTAGAGTATTCATCGTCCTAACGGTTTCCACGGTAGCAACCCCGGTTATCACCGACGCGCACATGAGGAGCAGAATCAACACGCGCATCGTGTTATTTCTCCTCCAGTGATTCTCGCTCTTCGAAAAGATCCCCATTCTGCTCACCTTGTTCGGGAGTTTTATCGGCAAAATGAGTGATTTCTGATGATGGGGTCGATGAGAAGCAAACTGGCTCTTTTTGATAAAGGTAGAGGGTGGATAGANGACTTTGGAATCAGAACCGGAATTGAGGGTCCTAGGTGCACACTTCAGGGGAGGGGGTTGCCAGGGGGGGGGGGGGAGTGGGAGGGACATGAGGCCTTATATCAGTTCGTGCTTTAGACAATTCGGTAACTGCCGTGGCGTGTGAGAAGCGTGATTCGGTTCCTTTTTGCACTTGGAAATGGGGCGTCGGGTGATGCCGACTTGCTGCGGAGGCACTGCCCACTTACTGCGGGGGCACTTCCCACTTGCTTTTTTTCTTAAATACTTTTCTAGTGTCGAGCGCGGAGTGGGGGTAGCTGTGTCTCAGATTGCTGGCGTAGAGTGTTGTATGGTTGTTGAACATAGTACGATACTGTATTGATATTAAGCCTGGGCCGCCATGTGAACAGGATTTTCTTGAGTTGCGTTTGGCTTGAAGAGGTAGGGTGGGTCAGTGCCTCGGGGCGCTCTTGGGGAAAGGCGATGGTGCTGCTGCCTGGTGTTTGATGGGCGCAAGGGTACTGTGCTTGAATGGCTGCTGAGAGGATGTCCGGTTCTGGTTTTTTCTTTCATTTCTCAGTCCAGCTATGAGGGGCAAGGGGCAAGTATCTTCGTGAGTTTCAGTTTTGGATAACATGTTGTTGCGTAATGATTGGCGTTGTAGCTGAGGCTGAGGGGAGGGGAATACATGGGATTTTTGGGCCATTGGAATCGAAGCCGTGTAGTTTCCAGGATAGTGTTTGGTTTTGTAGGGGGGTTTGAAGATGAGCATATTATAGGCGGATATCTTTGTCCAGGTTCCCGTGCACTGGAGGTGAGAAGATCCCCTTGGGGTTCACTTCGTTATATCATATAGGGACTTTCCTTCCTTTCTTCTTCCTCGCCCTCGTTACTAAACGGCCGCTGTTAGCACTAGGTACCGTACCTCGCGTCGAGTGATTATCCGTGTTCGGGGTATATCAATTATGTTACGGTGACATCTTTCTGGGATCTTCATCTACCCTATGGCATGAGATATGGTAGAAGAGAGCGTTGATTTTAGCCTTAAAGCCTCGCACTCCAAGGTGTGGCACTAGCGCCCCCGTGTAACACCCTTCTATGGCTGATCCAGAGCGCCTTCGCTACACACAATCAACCGCCACGATAGCCTCGAGTGTCACACGGATCCAAATCAAATATCCAGCCACAACCCCATCAATCGGGGAGATTCCCGGGAGGTACCCAGAACCGGAAAAATTCCCAAGCACATCGCTAAAATCAGCATGACCACCGCGAAGTACTGTGAGTTCAAAGTCCACATCAGGTCGGGAGCCCTCTCCTGCACTCCTGCTTCTAGGAGTGAGGTTTTTTTTTACAGGAAGGCGAGAAACGACTTCACCGCTGATGACTCGATAATGGTTGAGGGGTTCGGGTCCAGATTTTTCTGAGGGGGTGGGGGCTGGCCTGGTCCGAGGTTTGTTGCTGAGTATGCTTTTTCTCTATTTCATTTTTGTTCAATTCTGCCTCCTAGGTTTCATGAGAAGGTCTCGGGGGGCATCGTTGGTATGATATATACGACTTGTAAAGCCGTTAATCAGGGGGTGCCGGATTCAGGGCCTGGTGTAGAAGGAGAAGTAGCAGAGGTTGAGGGGCTGAGAGTAGCTGAAAGAGAGACTGGGGATAGTGGGGTGGAGATAGCTTAAGGTGATGGGCGGTAGGGAGGCGGGTGACACTGGTTGAGGAAGATCTTATGATGGTCAATGAGGGCCCTACTCAGGAGAAGCAGGGGGGGGTCCAGGTGGTGATGGTGGTGATAGGCCTGGATGACCGGAGCTAGGATGTGATGGCAGAAGAAGTGGAAAGAGCAACGATTGAGGTAGAAGACTTGATTGATTTGATAGAAGCACACTTTTTTGGCACATCTCGAGGTGCTCGCCCATCTCCCGGATTTAGTTAGGACTATCTGGGAACGAGAAGCGGTTAAAGTGATTAATTCATGTCACGGGGTAACACAGGTATACTGCGTTGCCAGCAATATTTATTCCGTTTCTAGGTGGGAGTTTTATAGCACTTTGGGTATTTCAAAGAGATTACTCGTTAGATCGACTAGGTGCACTTTGCGATATCGACGGTAACCTTGGGGAAAATTTTAAATGACATACGCTGTGGTGCATAGGTTGTATAGTGCCTGCTTGGAAAAAAGAGTAAACCTGGGTAAACCACTGTTGCCTGTGTAATCTCCTAATAAATACCTGTATGCAGGAACCTTTCAACTCATTCTCTGTATTCAGCAATGTAGGTGCCACTCAGAGTGAATATTGGGAAAGGTTTTGATGATCGACTCCTATCCGGGATGTAGCAGGCTCTGATGATAAATCTTCTTCCTCTTTGCTTGACCATATTTTTCTTTTAAGGGCCTGTTTGGGTACGCCCGTTCCGCACCGTTGCCCCATAACATACAAATGGCCATTACCTTCCATCACAAAAGTTTTGAGTCAGCCATTTCTGCTGGCAAAGTCATCACAGAACGGGCTGTGCTGTCCTTCTAATGTTGACAAAGAGGCCCTAAAACTTCTAGGAAACGGTAGTCCTAAAAAGGCAATAGAGAGTTTGCGTAGAGCGATCTAAGTTAGGTGGTTTTGGCTCAAGTTAATAACAAGGCTTGGCGACCCAGTTCTCTGGTCCCATCTGATCAGGGTGTGGAGACTTTGGAATCAGAACCGGAATTGAGGGTCCTAGGTGCACACTTCAACTGTACTTTTGTGCCTTGGTGAGTGTATGATTTGGTGGCAGCTGCTCTCCTTGAGCACAACCCCAACAGGAGCAGTTTCAAGATACCTGAGAATTGGCTACAGCATGACCACTCAAAAAGACTAAATTTAAGAAAACCCAACATTTAACCAGTGTTTGATTGTAGTGGGAATGCCAAAGTACTAGGTCCAGCCATAGTACATTTCAACAAATTAAAAGTATCATATTTCCTGCTCTTCTCTCCTCTCAGCCAAGGAGATGAGTGATCAATGAAAGCTCTAGATATGTGTAAAGATTGAGGGGAAGGAAGTGGAGAAAGAAAAGTCTTTCATTCTGCGGGGAATTTAGTATGGAGCACAAACATAATAAGACTCTAGGAATGTTGAAACTGCGAATGATGAATAGAGTGTGTGCTTGAAGTCCGAATCTCTTTCTTCTTTCAATTAGTCTTATGGCATCCCACTGTGCAAAAGCCATTGAGGTTTGCATGCATAAGTATGATTGGGAGACTCCACACATACAAGTCCTAAACCTGGTTGGGACTTCATTTCTTTTTTTGATCCTATACTAGAGCGGTTGTACAGTTGGAACTAGGGGGGAGTTATCAATAGTGTTGATAGGAGTGACCACAGACACCAGGAGTCTATCAATTAGTGTTTGGAGAAATACTAAATAGGCTGAATGTGGGTTGTTAAGTTTAGGATCTTAGGATTGAAACACATCTGTTGAGTGTGTATGGGCAATGACTCTTGGTGTGATGTGCACCAGTGAAGATGTTGAGCATTAGTGGATAATGATCTTTGGCATGGTGTGCACCGTTGGAGATAAAGGTTTGCATACCTGAAGAGTTAGAGGTCAGAGCATGAGGTGACATGGTGTTTGGTGGTAGTATTTAGCTAGAAGACTCGCACCTGAGAACAGTAATGAAGTTCCTTTCTTTCCTACCTTCATCGTTGGTTCATTCGCACACGTCCTCCAACCCATAACATCATGTAGCGATACATTTACACTCTCTTGATTTGAGCTAGTATTGTTTGAAGAGTCAGGATGGTGGAGGATTTCTTATCTTTCGCTATCTTATTTTTTCTCTCACACTGCTCTACATTGCTGCCAATTCTGTCTATAAATGCCCTGCTCTTTGCCTTTCATTTCTGATCATCATGTGAACACATTACTTTCTTTTCCTCGGCCATTAAGACGATATGAATCTTTACTTGATCTTTTGTCTCACTTCTTTTGTTGCTCTGAAGTAGAGGTGAATATAGCAGTGTCCATTCCCTTACTACATATACTTCACACAATTCATCATCTCAATTTTTCACCATTGATCACGTGTTGAGTGTGCTTGTGTGTGTGTGTGTGTGTGTGTGTATACGGGCAATGGCCCTTATCGCGTTCCCGTGATAGATTGTGGAGATATTGAGGGTGTGTGGATCTTAGGGCCTGACGAGAGATTGGGACTGCGCACTGTGCAAGCTTCTGTATTTAAATAGCTGGCTCGCACCTGAGAAATACAACGAAGACCCATCCTCCTCCCATTCACTACCTCCATCCAACAACGCTCACTATGAATACCGATACGCCCAACATCCCCACCCCCAACGATAATCCCGCATCCGCCACCGCGAACTCTAGTGCGAGGGTCGCTCACGAGGACCTGTTTACCAAGGCCAACAACGGAGCCATAGACGCCCTTGAATATGGTATCTGTGGCATGACAACAGGCAATGAGAGCATGGTCAGGGAGGCTGTCTCCAGGCTCCGTGGGGTGATCAAACAAGAAAAGAAAAAGGAGGAAGAGAAAAAGGAGAAAGAGAAGAAGGAGAGAAAGAGGAAGAGGAGGGAGAAGAAAAAGGAGGAAGAGAAGAAGGAAAGGAGGAGGAGGAGGAGGAAAGAGAAGAAGAAGAAGAAGGAAAAGGAGAAGGAGAAGGCGGAGAGGGAGAAGGAGAAGAAGGAGAAGGAGAAGGAGAAGGAGGATAATATTACTACCAGTACTACCACTAGGTGGGTTATGATTGACCCCGTTTCTTTCCAACTGGTAGCCCATCATACATCTCCGGGACACCGAAACATTGAAAAAAAACTTCATAATCTCACCTACCATGCATAGGAGAACCACCTCCGCCCATAGAGTCACAAAATCCCCTCGCTCCTGGACTCCTCACGAGGAACCTGGGACCCCCCAACACCGGAGCATGCGCATCGTGGATTTGACAAAAAAAACTGGGTTGAACAGGCTCTATCTTGGTACTACCGCGCAGGACAGCCCTACTGCGACCACTCCAGTCGAGGAGGGAATTGTTGAAAGGCTGGGGGATCGGCTTGTGTTGGAGACTAGGGCCAAAGTGGGGGCGAGGAAGGGGAGGGTGGGACCTGCGAAGGCTGCCAGCAAGGTCGATTCCCCTATTCTGAAGCCGAGGGCAGGTGCAGGGATTACCAAGCGGTCTTATGCGAGGGGCTTGAAGGCTAGGACCAAAGTGAAGATGGAGGACGAGGAGGAGGATCAGACTATCACCACCACCACCACCACCACCACAACTACCGGCCAAATTCCAAAAACCCGTCGCACTAGGAAATCTCGGGGAGGATACCAAACCCCCCTGCGCCGCAGTATGCGCATTATCGAGTTGGGGCAGAAGTCTGCGCAGGAGAAAGGGAAAACTGTTGCGGCAGTTCCAGAAAGGCGGGGGAGAAAGGCCACCGGTGGTCGCCGCAGATGCAGAGGGAGAGGGGGTAGGAAGGCATCGGCCTAGGGCAACAAACAAGGACAATCGAACTGGGGTAAGGATGTATATTAAAAGTACCCGCTTAGATAAATATCATTTTCCTTTTTAGAGAGAGCGGCCTGGTATTACGTTGACTAGAATCGTAGTCCATGTATTATCAAGATTCCGGCCTCATTTGGAAATTGCGGTCAACTCATTAACTCATGTTGAGAATCGTAGTAGATTCAAAAGTAAATACAAACAGAGTACTGCATAGTACCACCTAAGCAATGCCACACTATAAAGGAGAAAAGTAAACCCATGAAATAACTCGTCCCTTCTGCACCTCACACTACGTATCAAGCTCCATCCCTCACTGTAAAAAAAACACATACTAGCATACCCAACACTGCAACTATTGAACACACTGGACTAACAGAAATGCGTAGCCCAACTTACTCAATTGGGCCGTAATGGTGTTCCTCACGAGCCGCCTCATCAAGGAAAAAGACTCATGCCAATTCGATCCCAGTTTTTCTCAATGGTCACTTATATCACTCGCCCAAACCAGTCAAAGGAGGCGTTTACGGAGAACCCAAGTGGAGAATATGTTTCAAGTATTCAATGCATGATAAGCAAATTTCTAAAACCCTCTGCGAACACGAGAGCTTTCCGCCTGGCCTCCTTTGTTCGTGAAGTAAAATCAATTGAGCACTGTCTGTTTACAGAATATCCTCTTCCTGCAATTACTCTTTAGCATCTAACTTGAGTTCCTGTCTTCAACTGCTCATAAGCCCAGTCAACTATTTTTAAGAATGATGGGGCCCTCACCTTCCGTTGGGCCATCAAGGGTGTGTGCTAATGGCTCTCCGGAAATGGGAAATTTTAAGTTGTTATATCTTCTTTCCCTTTCCCACCTGCATCTCTGGGACCCTCCCGGAACACATGTACAGGATAAACTCAGTGATGCACATCTCCTTTCTTTCCCTTACTAATTTTTCTTTTTTTAAAAAGGAAATAATCGTTGGAGAGGCTAGAGACAAAGTTCAGATAAGTCCGCGCTAGGCCTTCGAGCTGCCCAGCCTGTGAGAAACACTGTACCCTAAGAATTGCACTGGACACGGCTTGTACTACTAGTTTTAGGGGGTGGATTTCCACTCTGGCTGTCGCGCTCACTCGTGAAATACATTAAAACACAATAAGGCAAACCCTCCACACTCAGACGCAGCACGTCTAACGCGGGAGAGCGAGTGATTGGTTGTGATTCTGCTAGGTTCGACTGGCTCTGTGGCGGATTTCGTATTGAGTTTTGATGCTTTTCCTTTCCTCTATTTCCTTCTCGGAGGGGAATTGCCCCCCCCCCCCCCTTCACTCTGAGTAAGATCTAGGTATTGTTAGGGATGTAATAGTGTTCGTAGCAGTCCTTTTACAGATGTTTTTGCGCTGTCTGCTTGTGACTTCCTCGTAGGTCTTTTTTTGCATTTGGGACAGGTATCATAACTTTCTGGGGGTTTATTTATTTTTAGCTTGTGGGAAAATTGAGGTTTCTCTGCTCCAAGAGCTGCAAGGTAGTACACCCGGTGACCCGGATTTGTGGTTTGCCCTGAGCAAAGTGAGGAGAACATATTGCTTTCCCAGAGCAGCAAAAAAAGCTAAAATTATCTTATCCGGTAGGCAAGATCTCGTGTGATATTGCAGAAAATTCGGAAGGGGGCTGTTCAAGTAAAGCAATTCATTTTAAGGCATCTTTGCCTGCTTGTATCCTCCACTGGCTCGAAGAGGTCGGGCATGGACTGGTCGCTAGCGTATGGCTGCTTGGTTCTCACTGTTTTGTTGGCCCGAATCGAAGGCGTTTTTTTTGTCTGTTAAATCCTTTTATTATCTTAGGGTATGACCACAATATTACGCAACAGCTATGCTATGACTAAAAAAAACAAAAAAACAATCCGAGTTGAGGCTAGATTGTGGGGTATATACATAAGCCTGGTCTAGCGACTACTAGTCACACGCTACACCCGAGATTGGTCACAGCGCTTGTCCAGCCCCAATCTGACTTTCATCAGTTTTTACGGCGGACCATTACCGTGCCTTTGTAGCTGACCATTGTAATTCATAGCGTCCCTCTTTTTGGAGCCGATGTTGCCACCTGATGGCTTGCTTGCTTGCTTGCTTGCAAATACTGAGTTGGCTGACGGCTCGGTTGTTGAAGGGAGACCCGTGTAATGGCGCATAAAGGCAACTAGCGGTTTGTGCGGCAGCCGCACGAAACAAAGCAGACTCATATGCCTTGGTGGGTCTATTAGCCGCTTGGTAAGCACTATAGTAGAATTTGATCACATCCTGTCTCTCAGCCGGAGTGCCAGGCAATCGAGCAGCCATAGCATGAACTTCATTGCCCTGCAGAAACTGGCCTTCGAATTCAGTTAGAGCAAGCTATTAAATATCCTCTTAGGTTCCCAGTACGTCATTCTCTCCTTCTAGAACTTGCTGTGTCACCAATGTCAAAAGCTGGTAAAGGAGCTTGGGGATTGACAATGTCTCTTCGTCGAGAGCAAATTCATCAGTAGGAGGTGGCAATTGAGACACAAACCACTGGCGAAGATCGGTGTATGACAATGAAGGGTGGTGAGTATCAGGAGGTCACATTCAAGTGGCTTGTAATTGAGTACAAGAGGGGGGGAGAGGGGGGGGAGACGATACAGAATGAGGTGTGAAGACCCTGCTGGTGGTTCCTGGTGCACCGTATATGATAAAGATTTCCTGTTTAAAGGAGATTAGTGGGGCTCAAGGGAGACTCTTTATAACCAGTAATCAGCACAACTCATGATGAATTGAGTAGAGTTGGGAACTCACAATTCTGTAGACAGTGGGGCAATGGAAGTAGGGCTAGGAGTGTAACAGGGGTACCCCTAGGAAGATGGATCCCAAGGTTGCGACCGCACCGAACAACTTCAAACTTATCGCCAAAAGTTCACACTTATGTAAGAGTAAAGTAAATGGTAAAACTTAATATCGTTAAGCCTGACACTTCACTCAATTAAGGTCTCGGGAGGATTGATTGTTGGAGTAGGAGAGTTCTCGCATAGACTTTCAGGTAGTTTTATTTTATGCCAGAAAGTCCCCCATCAGTTTACTCCAACCATTCGAGCATACCCTTCTCCGGTAAGGGTGGTCCGACACGTCTCCGGGCGCACCCTTTGGGCATCCATGTGTCGACACACTCAAGTCAGCATTTACCTTATGCGGTTATCATTTCTGTGGTGCATTTCCATTTTGCCCGCTGGAGTGAAAACTTCTGCGCATCAGTATCTTGCCAGTGGCTAACAGTTAAGGCACCTCATGAACTGGACTATTCATGACACCCTTCCGATATGCATTGATCTCTACTTGACTCTGGAAGCTACTGTGAGTGGTTTATCTATTTACTGTTTATGGGTCACGGGCTTCCGGTGTCTACAGCAGGACCCGGTAGTCCCGGAGTGATCCAATGGGTGCTACCCATCACCACTAACTCGGATCGACCTTACCTGTGGTAGGAATGCTGCTTTTAGTGTCTCTGCACTTCCCTTTCAGAGCCTATAGCGTTGGGGACACTTTCGGGCTTGGTAGGTGTAAAACTCTCCTGGTCGCCCAGGCACCACCTGGGACTACCTTCGGGACCCCCACGGTTAACACCTGTTAACTCCGTCGGCTTTGGTCCGTTTTACTCCAAACAACTTGGAGGAGGTACTCCACCTTCCACCCTATGCCTCCTTCTATATCCAGCGAAAGCCCAGTGGTCGACCGGACGGCAGCGACGTATACGGTGTTGCCAGCATGTCGGCAAAGATTCCTCTTTGCTAGACTGTACACAACTACGCAACCATTTGCCCATGACGTCCGGGCCTCAAGGTCGGGCCGGAGGGGTATGATAGGAATAATGTCTCCAATTTACAGCTTCATCGAAGCTACGTAGCCCACCCAATAGCATCCCCCGGAACCCCCGAATCCAGTATTATGCGTGGCTTCTCGTGACAAACATTCCAGTCAATTTTCCCGACCTCTCTGAGGGACTTCGTATTGAAAGGTAGGGTAACTCAGGACTTTGGGCACGGTAACCCAAGCTCCAGGGCAGGGTAACCTGATCCCAAGGGTAGGGTAACCTTGTCCAGCGGACAAGGTAACTTTTCCCTGTTACCCTGTCTATCGCGTCGCCAGCGATAGACATTTCTGACCTGTCTCCAGTTACCCAGCCTGGCTGAGCAAATGCCCCTTTCGAAGTCCGCAAGTATGCTGACACTGATCCTGCGTGTATCCAGGTACCTAAGTCCCTGACCAGCCAATTCTGTTCATTCTCAGAGCGCGGGCCGTCGGGCCTCCGTAGGTCAAGTACTTACTTGCCTGCCGGTTCCTACCAGTTCGCCTGCTGGCTACCTGTAAGAGTGTAGGTTCCGTCTGCCATAGCTCATGTATGCTGGGTCATGACATCACTCCCCTCTTCTCTATAGTCCGTCCCGGACCGTTAGCGTTGTCTCTTATTTCCACGGCTCGATTCTCCCAAGACCCTATAGTCCCTGGGCTTGGACAGATATCTTTGGTGAAAATCCAGAATAGACTGTAAGCCTGTCTGTTCTAGCATCTCATAGGGCTCCGGTGAATTCTCCTTAGCCCTGTAGCCTTCCCCTGAAACCAGATACTGGATGAAGCGTGACAGAAACTTCGCCTTCACTCCTTTGTACGAGTGGCCGTCCACAACAGCTTCGATAACGTAACTGGGCTCGTCGTCTTCACGTTCCGGGGTAGGGACTTCCCTGACCCTACCTGCTGCCGGATCCTCATGATAGGGTTCGAGCAACGTGACCTTGAAAACTGGGTGGATGCTCCATCTGGTGGGCTGTTGGAGTTTGTAGGCTCGGTTACCCACTCAACGTTTGACCACAAAAGTGCTAAACATCCGGTGGTCCAGCTTCTCCATTGGACGCTTTGTGCCCCTGTTCTTGTGATTTAACATCACGTGGTCCGCTGTCTTCGCCCGCCCTGCCGTCACATCCTCCAAGGTAAGATAGTCTGGTGATGGGAAGCTTCTCTGGTCCTGCCATTTCTGCTACCTTTCCTGTACCCGTTGAATCGTTTCTTGAATCTCTTCCCAGGTTCCTTCCCATCCCTTGACCAAGAGATAACTGCTAGGGTGTATTCCTTGAGCGTCAGACACGACACCAGACCAGTTTGTCCTTGGGTTAAACCCATAGTTGATCTCAAATGGTGACAACCGAGTGGATTCTGATGTTGAGGTGTTGTATGCATACTCTGCAAGGGGTAACAGAGAAACCCAATTATCTTGTTGGTAGGAACAGTAACTACGCAAGTACTGCTTCAGTGTTTGATTAACCCTCTTCGTTTGCCCATCAGTCTCTTGGTGGAATACAGCCGAAACATTTAGTTTCACTTGCATCACATGCATTAGACTGATCCAGAACTTGGATGTGAATCGGCTATCTCGATCGGAGATGATTGACTCTGGGAGTCCAGGAAGGTGCCAAACTTCCTTCAGGAATATCAAGGCAAGTTCCTTGATAGGTACCTCCGTGGCCAGGGGTATGGAATGGGCCATTTTCGAGAATCTCTCCACTATGACCCAGATCTTTGTATACCCTTCGGAGTCTGGCAGCGCTACAATGAAGTGCATTAAAATGGCTGTCCATGGCGGCATAGGAACATCAATAGGTTCCAGCAGACTGCACTTCTGGTGCCTGATAGACTTATTTCGTTGGCATGCATCACATGTCCGCACGTAGTTGGTGATGTGCTCATCCATCTTAGGCTAATAGAAGTTAGCCCTAACGCTACCAATGGTCTTGTAAGTCCCAAACTGTCCCGGGATTCGGGAGTCATGTTCTGCCTTCATGATTGTCTGCTTCAGATTCTGACCCTTGGGAAGATGCCACCTGTTCTTGGACAGGGGGAAGCCCATTTCTATCGTGAAATGTCGGTTGACCTCTTTGTCACTGGCAGCCGCTGGCTTCAGGATCCTTCAGTATTCCTGCTCTTCGGTTATCACTACCCGCAGTTGATGCAAAAAGGAATACTGGAGCNAGACCTCTGGTTTGGTCTGCCCGAACCTTTTTCCTTCTTCTTGAACCTGCCTGATATCGAGAATCTGTCCTCCTACTTATCAGTGGGTTGGGACCGGGGGGCTGGGTGGATGACGCTGTTACTGAACTGGTTGTTGTCCTCCAGCGTGTGCCTGACCTTCCGGAGAAGATCAAGGTACTCATTCAGGTCGGTCGGATGGGGCTCCTTAAGTGCCTACGCATTCTGAACCTCTGGTGGGATGCCTGATCGAACCTTGTCTCGTACCTGTGCTGGATCTGTAAAGTTAAGCTTCTACACATAATCAATTCTATTATCCAGGTACTCATCGATGTGATGGGGCTTCATCACAAGGTCTCACCACTTAAGAAGGGATCGGTCTCGCGCGGCCTGGTCTCTGCCGAAACTTCGTTCCAGCTGTTCTCAGAACCCTTTCCATGTCCGTAAGGGGTTGCTGAATTTGATAGGGATGCCAGTGCATTTGGTGGCTTCCATGTTAATGTGCCCATGCAACCCCAGATACCATGCCCGGGCGGAGTCTTCACGAAGGCAGATTACTAAGTTTACCTTATCCATGTCGGTTAACTTGCAATCTGTAAAGTATTCAAATTTGACCTCTAACAAGGTCAAGAAGCTTGGGAGTTCCGTATCTTTGCCCTTGAATGGAGGGATACCACTTAGCTTCTCCGGCTTCTTCTGCCGGTGTCTTGCTGTTGGCCTAGAAGCCGAACCAGTACCCCTCAGGGCTCTCGCCAGCCTCTTGGCCCAGTGATCCCACCGTCGTTTCATCTCGTTGCGCCAGTCATCCTTGCAAGCACCGACGAAGGGGTTCCAATCTGGGAGAAAATCTCCATCGTCATCATTATCCGAGCTGTCATGGTCAGAGTCCCCTAGATCTCCGCCTGCTCCCGCTGTATCACCTCCAGGTGGTGCACTTCCATCCCCACTACCTCCGGTGTTCCCACCTTGGGATTCCCGGGGTCTGTTGTACCCATCAAACCGTTCTTCCTGGCCATCCTGGTTATTATCCTCCGCAGGGTTAGCCTCTGATGGTCCTGATGCCGGTGGTGGAACAGGGCGTCGCCCACTCTCAGGGGTTGGGCTAGGCGCTGTCTGTGTTGTCCACTGAACAGACTACAATGGTGGACAACTCCAGGGTTTCATCGGAGGGCCAGCATGCCTCCATGACCCACAGTACTCACATGTTGGTCCTCCATCTCCTTCTTTCTGCCTCCTTCTATGTCTAACCAGGGTCTGTGGTCCCGTCATACACCCATCGGAGTGGTAATGAATCCACCCCATCTAGGTCTCTTCCGACTTACAGCCTGACAGACAGAACTCGTCTTGGCTGTGCAAATCGCCCCTTGTGATGGTGGGGAGAGCGGCGGGAAGACTTGGCTTGGAGGGTGCCATGGGGATGACCAGTGCCCAAGGAACGGCGCGAGCAGGCGTCCCAGGTCCGGGGATTGGAGTCCCTCATGATGGAGCCATGGGTGTTCGCTCCTCCTGGCGTCTTACCTGTTCCAAGAATCGAGGTGATGCTGCACGCAGTGGCCGGAGCCCTGGGGTAGCCAATACTGCTGGTGGGAATGCTGTGGCGGGGAAGGTGTCTGGAGCGGGCAACGAAACTGGCAGAGGTGTGGGTCTCGGGGCGGCGATGGGAGGTACGGGAGTTGCAACTGAAGGTGTTGCGGGGGAAATGTTTGGAGCCAGGGTCGGACGAGGAGTAGGGTCAGGTGTATCTGGTACCATGATGCAGACCCTCCTCAGGTAAA
>PYWC01000082.1:426645-471149 GCA_003182015.1 Tuber magnatum | reverse complement strand
TTGCCCTTGAATGGAGGGATACCACTTAGCTTCTCCGGCTTCTTCTGCCGGTGTCTTGCTGTTGGCCTAGAAGCCGAACCAGTACCCCTCAGGGCTCTCGCCAGCCTCTTGGCCCAGTGATCCCACCGTCGTTTCATCTCGTTGCGCCAGTCATCCTTGCAAGCACCGACGAAGGGGTTCCAATCTGGGAGAAAATCTCCATCGTCATCATTATCCGAGCTGTCATGGTCAGAGTCCCCTAGATCTCCGCCTGCTCCCGCTGTATCACCTCCAGGTGGTGCACTTCCATCCCCACTACCTCCGGTGTTCCCACCTTGGGATTCCCGGGGTCTGTTGTACCCATCAAACCGTTCTTCCTGGCCATCCTGGTTATTATCCTCCGCAGGGTTAGCCTCTGATGGTCCTGATGCCGGTGGTGGAACAGGGCGTCGCCCACTCTCAGGGGTTGGGCTAGGCGCTGTCTGTGTTGTCCACTGAACAGACTACAATGGTGGACAACTCCAGGGTTTCATCGGAGGGCCAGCATGCCTCCATGACCCACAGTACTCACATGTTGGTCCTCCATCTCCTTCTTTCTGCCTCCTTCTATGTCTAACCAGGGTCTGTGGTCCCGTCATACACCCATCGGAGTGGTAATGAATCCACCCCATCTAGGTCTCTTCCGACTTACAGCCTGACAGACAGAACTCGTCTTGGCTGTGCAAATCGCCCCTTGTGATGGTGGGGAGAGCGGCGGGAAGACTTGGCTTGGAGGGTGCCATGGGGATGACCAGTGCCCAAGGAACGGCGCGAGCAGGCGTCCCAGGTCCGGGGATTGGAGTCCCTCATGATGGAGCCATGGGTGTTCGCTCCTCCTGGCGTCTTACCTGTTCCAAGAATCGAGGTGATGCTGCACGCAGTGGCCGGAGCCCTGGGGTAGCCAATACTGCTGGTGGGAATGCTGTGGCGGGGAAGGTGTCTGGAGCGGGCAACGAAACTGGCAGAGGTGTGGGTCTCGGGGCGGCGATGGGAGGTACGGGAGTTGCAACTGAAGGTGTTGCGGGGGAAATGTTTGGAGCCAGGGTCGGACGAGGAGTAGGGTCAGGTGTATCTGGTACCATGATGCCCTTCGGTTTGGACGTCCTTTGCCTTACTGGACGTCTATCAATTGGCCCGATCATTGGGCTGCCTGACCTACTACGGGCAATTGAGGGGTGGACCGACAGGGAGCCTGTAGATGATCTTGAGAAGGAGGAGGTATAGCTGTAGCCCTCACCTTTCAGGCTTTCCAACATCTGTATACCGATTGGGCTCAGGCATGCCCCCCACTGGTCGTCGGTGGCTCTCATGGCCAACTCCATGCTGAAGTTCCCGGGCTTGGTATGGACGAGCAGGAGTGGGGGCGC
This sequence comes from Tuber magnatum, assembly GCA_003182015.1. Lineage (NCBI taxonomy): Eukaryota > Fungi > Ascomycota > Pezizomycetes > Pezizales > Tuberaceae > Tuber > Tuber magnatum. Next base: position 469,764 of record PYWC01000082.1, on the reverse strand, counting down.
GGCCTCTAACATCAGTACATCATGTGCAGCATCAATACTATACCCTCCTTCAAAAGCCTTTTCCAAGGCTGCCATCCGAGTCTTCAATGCCTGCTGATCTCTTATCATCCGCAGGTATGCTTCCTGCTGCACCTTCATCCATTCCACCGCTGGTGTAGAGATCTTTGTTCGGTCCACCTGCTGCGGCTGGGAGTTCCAGTTCTTCAGTTCCCGCTTTGCTTCCCCAATCGACTTGGATACTTCCCGGACGATGTAAGGTTCAATGAATTCGTGGGGGAACTGGCTAAAGTGAACCCCATGGAGCGGGGGAGGGAGCATGTTGTGGACAAGGGTGGGGTCTTAGAAAAATGAGAGAGCCACAGCGTGAGGGTCTATAATTGGGAGATCAAGACATTCAATGGGAAACAAAATCGGCGTGGCCTCCAAGAGCAGCTGGTGTCCATCCCAGTCAATACAGCGAATATCCGCAAAAACCGATGCCCAAAACGTGTTGGCGGTGTTCACGTCAAGGTCAAGGTCTGAATCACAGTTGGATTCTATTCTGGTTCAAAGTTTGGTACTAGCCATTGCGCTTTCTATCCTGGGCTACTGCTTCTAGACCAGATTACCAGTATTCACACAAGGTTAGTGCTGAAGGTCAGAAACAATTAATCAGGGGAGGAGTTAAGCGAGGGGCTCGGTTAACGATATACTGTAACGGGGGCACTCCTAGGAAGATGGATTCCAAGGTTGCGACCGCACCGAACAACTTCAAACTTATCGCCAAAGGTTCACACCAATGTAAGAGTAAAGTAAAGGGTAAAACTTAATATGGTTAAGCCTGACGCTTCACTCAATTAAGGTCTCGCAAGGATTGATTGTTGGAGTAGAAGAGTTCTCGCATAGACTTTCAGGTAGTTTTATCTTACGCCAGAAACTCCCCCATCAGTTTACTCCAACCATTCGAGTACACCCTTCTCTGCTAAGTGTGGTCCGACACGTCTCCGGGCACACCCTTCGGGCATGCATGTGTCGACACACTCTAGTTGGCTTTCACCTTATGCAGTTATCGTTTCTGTGGTGCATTTCCATTTTGCCCACCGGACTGAAAACTTCTGCGCATTGGTGTCTTGCCAGTGGCTAACAGTCAAGGCACCTCATGAACTGAACTATCCATGACGCCCTTCCCATATGCATTGATCTCTACTTGACTCTGGAACCTACCATGAGTGGTTTATCTATTTACTATTTGCGGGGCTTGGGCTTCCGGTGTCTTCCACAGGACACGGTAGTCCTGGAGTGATCCAATGGGTGCTACCCATCACCACTAACTTGGATCTACCTTACCTTTGCTAGGAATCCCGCTTTTAGTGTCTCTGTACTTCTCTTTTAGAGCCTATAGCCTTGGGGACACTTTTGGGCTTGGTAGATGTAAAACTCTCCCAGTCGCCCCGGCACCACCTGGGACTACCTTTGGGACCCCCATGGTTAACACCCGTTAACTCTGTCAGTCTTGGTCCGTTTTACTCCAAACAACTTGGAGGAGGTACCCCCTCTTCCACCCTATGCGCCCATGTATATCCCGCGAACAGCCTGTGGGCGACCGGACGGCAGCGACGTATACAGTGTTGCAAGCATGTGTGCAAAGATTCCTCTTTGCTAGACTGTGCACAACTACACAACCGTTTGCCCATGACATCCGGGCCTGAAGGTGGGGCCGGAGGGGTATGATAGGAATAATGTCTTCAATTTACAGCTTCATCGAAGCTACGTAGCCTGCCCAATAGTATCCCCCGGAAACCCAGATTCCCGCATCTTGCATGGCTTTGCATGACAAACATTCCAGTCAATTTTCCCAAACTGCCTGAGGGACTTTGTATCGAAAGGTAGGGTAACTCAGGACTTTGGGTAGGGTAACCCCAGCCCCAGGGCACTGTAACCTGATCCCAAGGGTAGGGTAACCTTGTCTGGCAGACAAGATAACTTTTCCCTGTTATCCCGTCTATCCCGTCGCCGGCGACAGACATTCCTGACCTGTCTCCAGTTACCCGGCCTAGCTGAGCAAATGCTCCTTCAGAAGTCACTAAGTACGCTGACACCGATCCCGGGTGTATCCAGGTACCTAAGTCCCTGACCAGCCAATTCTGTTCATTCTCAGAGCCTGGGCCATCGGGTCTCTGTAGGTCAAGTACTTACTTGCCTCCCGGTTCCTACCAGTTTGCCTCCTGGCTACCTCTATGGGTGTAGGTTCCGTCTGCCATAGCTCATGTATACTGGGTCGTTATAAGAAGAAAGCAAAAAAAGGTTCCACAGGAAACTCGTGGTTGGGATGAATGAAGTTACTATCAGATGCATTATGTAATGGTGTACAGCGTAGACCATACCAGCATAGACTGAGTGCCATAACTGTGTTGCCTATTAAGACCACATTAACAAACTCTGAACTTTCTGACTATTACCCACACCCCATCTTTCCTCCAGTGGGACTTAGGTAAGTTGCTCCTCTAGACTTTACCATTCTCTTTCTTTTCTTTCACTCACAAATCAATTCAATCAAATCAAATCTCCTATTGTTATTTTCATCTTCCAGTTAAGGCCACTGACTCTACACCTGAAGATTCCTGTCTCATATGCGAGAATCAACCTTGTTAAACTTCCAACCAATACCATATCACTATGGTAGAAATTTTTAGTAGCACCACTGACTACTACCCACCTAATTCAACTGTATTATATGGATCTCATATGCTGGGAAGGTTTATACTCAAAACACCTGTGATGGCAGCAACAAGTACTAGTAACATAATATTTACAAAACTTTCTGGCACAGCTCTGACTATCATGTCTTGTTTCAACTCCCTAGATATCACTACTTCCACTGATTTAAATTCAACCAACCTTGCACAGATAAGTGCTGCATTTGCCAATCTGGTAGCACTTATTCCTCCTCAAAAGAAACTTAGTTTTTTGGGTACCATGCATCTTGCTAGCCAAATAGCAGCTAAGATTCACTATTATATCAAATTAGGTGTTGGATTCTATATTTATATTAGTGGTGTGTCTGAGGGGATGCTTGATGCTATCAACTGTACCTTCATGGGTTGCAGCATATATGGCCAGGTGAGATTTATATATGAATATAACTTTGAGTCAATAATCATCCAGTGTATGCCAAGTACTACTCATGAGAATGTGAGCTGAGATTTCAGGATCAAACTTGCTCTCAAGATGTGCTCCATTTCTGGCCATTTGGAGTATTCCTATGTTCCTGTTGGTAGTACTAGGTTTTTTAAGTGCCTGTGGTCATTAACTATCACTCAGCAGAAACAAAATAAAGTTACAAGGGCTGACTCAGGAAATGATCACACAAACACAAATTTGCCAGTGAAACGAGCTCGGCCATGATCTTGGTAGGGGAGTGGAGATAGCAGAGGTGTTGAGGGAGGGGTTTTTCCCCAAGGCTAGCAGGGAGTGTCGCTAGATAATGTTTGATGTATGGAAGGAAACTAGAACTAGCCATACCAGCAGACTCGACCGTTTTGGATCGATGCATCCTCCGAGTAAGCTGCAAGGCCAGCATTATCAGTAAAAGTCATGCCCTATAGGCCGCATGGTGGAAGAGCGAACTTGTAATGCACAGAGAAAGGTATTGACAACATTGAGTACTTAAATCCCCTTTGGCGCCTTTGTTCTCCTAAAATCCGCATCTACAGTGTTACCCCTATTTCTTATCACTGATTTTTCCCTCTCCTATTTTTCATCATTATTCAATAACACCCACACAGTTACTTCTAACTCTATTTGCTATCGTTGGAACAATGATCATATTATGATTAAAAAAATCATCTGTTTGTCCAATCGGTTTAGGGATCTTGCAGTGCGCCAGTTGCTGGTGTGGTGTTTGTATGCTGTAGATTTTTGCTTGAAGTCTGGTGGCACGATCCTCCAGTGGGGCGGCAGCCTCGGTCACTTTCTTTCAATACGTCAATGGCCTTACTACAAACTGCGAAGACAATCAAGATTACCGTCAGTGTTCCCAGTCGTCCAGTCCATCGGTCTTCGGGTTAGGACGGGACGGACTACGGCTCATAGTCCGTCTTTTTGTGGATGCTAGGACGGACTACGGCCCAGAAGGTTAGGACTGGACGGACTGTAGGGGACCATAGTCCTAGCTCTTGGGCTTCCAGTATTAGCTGAAGTTGAAATCATGCATCTCGGAACCAATCAATATCGCATCATGAGCCATCATTCGTGCCGTCCCCGACCGTCCCCTGCTGTCTCTCACTATCCTTGGCCGTCCTTAACAGTCCCCAGCCGTCCCCTGCCATCCCCTGTCGTCTTCCATCATCCCCTGGCATCCCCCCTACCCTAAACACACATGTCTCACCCCCTAGGCCTGCCGTCTGGCCCAAAGATGACCATCCTGCAGTTTGACCGCCTTGGACAGACTATAGAGATATCCGGCTCATCCCATCCAGGGCTCTTGGCAGTCTCCCCGGAGGATGGCTCAATGAGCAGGGGGGGGGGTGATGGAGATGGAGGGGGTGATGGGGAGTGAGGGCAGGGGATGGTTGTTGATGTCGTTGGGATGCATTTCGTCTTGTGAGTGTAGGTGTCCATTGGTGAGCTATTCTTTTGTTGTGTGGTTAGATGTAGTTGACCTACAATCCATCATTATCGGGACAAGTGTAGCTCATAAAATACTTCTCGAGTCCACAAAAGTGTCCACATATTTGTCTCCCTTCTAGCCTCTCCTCCACAGTATGGGCAAGATGTCTATACCTGTTCCATCATTGCCGCTACTGGATTGCCTTCTTTACAACTGAGCATTTCAATATCTGGTAATATTACCCCCAAAATTTCCCCTCTGGTAGGAACTACCCCACAACCTTCGTAGTGACTATCGGTATGGGTGCCCCCAGTATCTTTGTCGAATAATGATCCAATAATATATTGCCATACAGTCCTCCTAGGCATAAGCATTACTTATCCCTACAAATTTTCTGCAATTCCCATTTAGTATTCCGGGACCTTTGAATACACCTTCCTCCATATCGAGTTCTGTTTGCTATTTGCTTGGCTTTCGTTGACTACAACCTTGGCTGGTTCCTCTAGTTGTCTACATTTCACCTAGAACCCATTGTCGCAAACATTATGTCCTTGTACGCCCATCACCCCACCATTTCCGGTCCCATCCACAATTTTTGTCGACCACATAAAGTGAAATCTCTTCTTTGGTTAAAGGATTCAGAGTGTGGAAACTCTTAGTTACCTCTTCCATTGTCAAGATTTTATCCCAATTGGTTCCGTTAATTCTCTAAAGTTACTAGGTAGCCAATAGGCAATGATTGTAGTATTGTAACCTGTTCTGGCAGTAGAGGGGTAGGAGGGCACAATGTGAAAAATATCTCTTTGGCGGGGAATTTGGTCCTGTTCGAAATTACATTATTCTATTCCTGTATGGTGGCATTACTGTGTCAGTCATATGATCAATTAGTATGCTAGAAGGTTCTAGCATGTTCTATAGATTTCCTTGGTATAGGGCAGTATTCTTGTAACTACTGAAGAGTACAAATAGGGGTGTATTTCCTCTTCTGTTAGATTGATCATACAAGCTTGAATTAATCTATGAGTCTTAAAGATACATCTTGTTTATCATGTCTACACCACTATCATAGGTGCAAGGAACTTTGATGTGAATATTCACGGGTTATGAGTCTGAGTTTGTGACATCTTCCACAAACCTAAGCATTATATACTACAAGACCATAATAGTACTCTAAGCAAGTGTATACTATTCATCCTCTTTACAAACACCTTCCTCAATAATGCCACACTGCTTAGACTGTACTTTGATGCTTCAGAATTCTAGACTTGTCCTTACTGCAGTAAAAACTGTTCTTGCTCAGTTGATTATCCTCTCCTGTCCTATTGTGAAGGATACCTTAATGACCTATATGGTGATAGTCTTCAGAAACTAAGTATGATAAAAATCTCTTAGAATTACTCCAGACATGAATGTACTAGAAAACATACTAGACAAACAGATTTTACAACTATTGGATATGTACTATAATAAATTGAAATGTCAACTGATACAGAATCCATGTTTGAACTCTCTATTACTGACTACTCAAAATATTAGGATAAGAGAACTACTAGACATAGGCTCAGGCTGGGTGTAATGGGGACACCCCTAGGAAGATGGATCCCAAGGTTACGACCGCACCAAACAACTTCAAACTTATCGCCAAAAGTTCACACAGATGTAAGAGTAAAGTAGACGGTAAAACTTAATATCGTTAAGCCTGACGCTTCACTCAATTAAGGTCTCGAGAGGATTGATTGTTGGAGTAGGAGAGTTCTCGCATAGACTTTCAGGTAGTTTTATCTTATGCCAGAAACTCCCCCATCAGTTTACTCCAACTATTCGAGCACACCCTTCTCCGCTAAGGGCGGTCCGACACGTCTCCTGACACCCCCTTCGGGCATGTATGTGTCGACCCGCTCTAGTCGGCGTTCACCATATGTGCATATCGTTTCTGCGGCGCATTTCCATTCTGCCCGCCGGAGTGAAAACCTCTGCGCATCGGGGACTTGCCAGTGGCTAACTGTCAAGACCCCTTGCTGAACTAGACTATCTATGACACCCTTCCCATGCGCGTTGATTTCTTCTTGACGCCGGAAGCTACCGTGAGCGGTTTATCTATCTACTATTTACGAGTCTCGGGCTTCCGGTGTCTTCCGCAGGGTACGGTGGTCCAGGAGTGATCCAATGGGCGCTACCCATGACCACTACCTCGGATACACCTTACCTGCGGTAGGAATCATGCTTTTAGTGTCTCTGCACTTCCCTCTCAGAGCCTATGGCGTTGGGGACATCCTTGGGCGTGGTAGGTGCAAAACGTTCCCAGTCGTCCCGGCACCACCCGGGACTACCTTCGGGACCCCCACGGTTAACTCCCGTTAACTCCGTCAGTTTTGGTCCGTTTTACTCCGAACAACTTGGAGGAGGTACTCCACCTTCCACCCTATGCCCCCTTATATATCCTGCGAACAGCTTACGGTCGACCGGACGGCAGCAACGTATACGGTGTTGCAAGCAGGTCTCCAAAGATCCTCCTTTGCTAGACTGCACACAACTACGCAACCGTTTGCCCATGACGTCCTGGCCTCAAGGCGGGGCCGGAGGGGCATGATAGGAATAATGTCTTCAATTTACAGCTTCTTCGTAGCTGCGTAGCTCGCCCAATAGCATCTCCCGGAACTCCAGATTCCAGTATTCTGCATGGCTTCGTGTGACAAACATTCCAGTCATTTTTCCCAAACTCCCCGAGGGACTTCGTGTTGAAAGGTAGGGTAACTCAGATCCTTGAACAGGGTAACCCAAGCCTCAAGGCAGGGTAACCCAGTCCTAAGGGTAGGGTAATCTTGTTCGGTGGACAAGTGGACTTTCTCCTGTTACCCTATTCTATCCCACTGCCGGAGATAGACACACTGGGACTTTCTCCAGTTACTCAGCCTAGCTGTGTATTGCCCCTTCATAGGTTCCTAAGTATGCTGACACCAATCTCGGGTGTAGCCATGTAACTAAATACTTGTGCCCACTAAGTCTGCTCATCTCGGAGCCTGGGCCATCGGGTCTCCGCAGGTCAAGTACTCACTTGCCTGCCGGTTCCTACCAGTTCGCCTCTGGGCTACCTGTATGGGTCTAGGTTCCGGCTACCATAGCTCATGTATGCTGGGTCATTACACTGGGCTAGCTGTCTGCAAAGTTCTTAGACTATCTGAGGTAGTACTTAGAAGTCAGAAGAAACCCAATTGTACAATGATTGGAATATCCAGTGATGCAACAAAAGTCACAGCATGGAGGCAAAAGAACACAAAGGCCAGATTCTACCTCTACCAAGCAGTAAACTCCATCTACTATCACGACACCTCTGCTAAAAATGTAGCCATGGAAGTCCAGTAAGTCTTTAAAGACCAATTCAAGAAAGAAACTCCTACCACCAACATGATACTACTTGAAGCTATCAAAAAAATTAAACTCATATCTACCCAACTCATCTCTGATGATGCTCTGAAGTTTAAAACAGGATAGAACCACCTAGCCCAATAGTGCTGATCCTCCACAAGCAATGATAATACTACTAATAAATTCGGAACCACAATGTGAGCATGAACACAGGTAGAAGAAGTCGCAGGTACTGTCTTCATGCTATTTATAAATAAATTATACCTTGATTTTTGCAATGTCTTATTAGTAAGGAAGACAATGACATATGTGGACTTTTGGGATTACTTTCAAGGTAGTACAGCTGAGAACAGGAAAACTAAGAAGGACAGGAAGATACTGTTGGTACCACACAAGAAATGGATTAACTACGGATGGTGCTCAGTAAGATGTATAAAAAGTGATACCTATAATACTAATAAATATCAAGATCTGTCATGGGAAAAAGCTAAAAAGAAATGAAACAACAAATCAAACACCGGAGCCATTACTGCTACTACAGTCATAGTTCTGATGGTGAAAGCCAAAGAACCTATCTCACAGGAAGAAGAGGTTGCTAAATATGACAACTGGGAAAGTTTCAATAGAATGGTAATATGACTTAGGACTATCTAACCATATCTCACTCAATTCAGGTGACTTCTAGAATCCTGTACCTTCTACCGAAAGGATAGTAGTGGTAGAGGGCAGAATTCATCAGACAAATGCATTCAGAAATACTCACCTTTACATATACCTGTTAGACTGACCTAAATATATTGCTATCTTCAAATGAACACTGAAGGTACCTATATTTCGATACTCTTTGGCATCCGAATCCTGATTGGATAATATTGTAGTGAAAAGTAATGACAGAAAAAGAAAAAACTATATTTCTGAAAAGCAAATAGATTTCCATAGTTGTGGATACAAGAAGTAGGTTGCGGTATGTTAGGATAAGTAATAAGAAGTCTATTGTTTCTGTTTACAAAGAACGGCATAAAGCATTTAAATATTGTAGTGTAATTAAGGATTGTTAAAAGGATGCTACCTCTATTGCTCTGCTTTGCGACTTTCACTGTGCAATATAGAATCGGAATAAGACTATGTATGTGAAACCAAAGTCTAAGGATATTGAAACTAAGTCAGGTTTCAATAAAATCCATTCTAACCTCCTTGAACACATGTCAATACCTACTCTAGGAAAAAATCTCTCTTATATGACATTTATAGATGATTATATTAGGTGCTATTGGATTTACCTACTAAAGACAAAAGATAGAGCAGAGACTGCCATTTGGTACTTGTGGGAAATGGTACAAACATAGTTCAGAAAAAGAGTCAAGTAACTATATAGCAGGTAGGAAACCAAATACCTTAACAAGAAAGTGTCTGAGTTCATAAAAGCAAAAGGTGTCTTCTATACTATATTGTCAGCCTACAAGCATGAATCAAACAGAGTGGTAGAAAGGTTAAACAGTACTCTTATAATAATGGCAAGATATATTATGCTACAAGAATGAAGATCATTGTAGAGAGAAGCCTATTCCATAACGGCTTATGTCCACAGCTGGCAATAGCATTTATCTGTAAAAACAATACGTTTTAAGCAACTATATGAAATGAAATCTATGATTAGTTATCTCTATTCCTGGTTTGCTAATATTATAATACATATTGCTGCTGAGAAGGGAGGAAACTTTGACCAGTTAGCAGAGGAAGGTCACCTAGTTGAATATATTTCTACTTCAACTATCGACCATATTTATATATCTAAACAGTATGCTATTATCAAAACTAGAGATGTGAAATTTGGAAAAATAAAAGTAATGCCATTTGAATATCTTCAATGAATAACAGTAAGAAATAAGAATAAAGAGTCTGATCACTCTAATGGGTTAGAACATACAGATGAGGAACTGATATCTATTCCATCTAAACCACACATATGAGAATCTACAAAAGAAACCACTATGCCAGGCAAGTTTCAAGAAACCCCAGTACCACTATCATCCTCCTGCTCAGTACCATCAACTAAATCTCCTTGTTCAACTCCAGAACACGTTCCTATAGAGAAAGTAAGAAATAAGAGTCCTCTTATAGCAGCTTGAGTGAACAAGATACAATATCTCAGGTGCTAACTAAAAGACAACAAATAGGACTTCCAACTTGACAGCCTGACTGAGAATAAAACTTAACTTCTACAGTAGAAGAGAGAGGGTCTGGAGGATCAACTGAGAAATGAAGAACAAAATCTTGTGATATAGACAGTTATCACTATCATGTATTACATACCTGATTGCACTACGTACACAGAAGCCATAGAATAGCAAAAAATGATGGAACGGCAGAATGCCATACATAAAGAAATGAAGGTTCTGAGAAAATAAGAAGTAGGAATAGAAGTAGACAAACTAAGTGGAAAAAAGTTAATAACCGGACACTGAGTTTATAATGCTAAATTTAAGAAGAATAGTACAATCAAATAAAGGAAAGCTTGATACTATATAAAAGAATTCAATCAAGTCCTAGGAGAAGAATGTGAAGAAGGTTATGCTCTCGTCACATGGTTGGAATCTCGATAGGTTCTGCTAGGAAGAGTAGTTAAACATTATTACAAACATCTACAAAGCAATATTAAAAGTGCCTTTCTCTAAAGTAATATAGATATGAAAACCTACCTGGAACTTGCTGAAGAATACCGGAAAGTAGTAAAAGTCTGGAAATTAAAGAACACTATTTATAGTATCAAACAGCCTCTATGACTATGGTACTAATGGCTAACTAAAATGCTCAAACCTATAGACCTTAAAGTTACCAACTTTGATTCATGCATTCTTGTTGCAAAAAATCTCTTCTGTTACATATATGTCGATAAGATTCTCATAGCTGGAAAACTCTCAATTGTCGATACATGTATTAACAAAATACAATTTTACTTTTAATATATAGACTGTTAACAAGCATCTCTGTTATTAGGCATGCAGGTTGAGATCACCAAAGATGATATAAAGATCTACCAGGAATGCTATATAACTAAAATCCTAGAATGATTTGACCCAAGAAATGCCAAACCAATTACCAAACCAATTACTACTCCAATTGCAGTCTATAGTATATTAGCCAATGCAAAAGACAATGATCAACTATACAAGCAATACCAGGAGCAGTCTATTATTGTATTACTGATGTATGCTGCTATTGCTACAAGACCCAACATCATACATACTGTGGCATTTCTTAGCCAGTTCTCCTTAAAATATATCAATACACATCTCACTCCTGTAGAATAAGTACTTTGAGACCGGAGAGAGACAAAGACCAAAGGATTACAATCTAGCTGAGACAACATAGAACAGCCCCTAAAGGCCTTTAGTGATGCTTTATTTGCCTCAAATCTCAAAGATAGAAAATTGTTTACTGGTCTGATCATACAAGTATATACCAATATAGTAATATAACAATTAAGAAGACAGGCAACTATGACAATATCTGCAATGGAGGCCAAATACATGGCACTTACATTCGCCGCTCAGCAAGGTATATGCTAAAACCAAGGATGGTTACTCATGAGAATCAAAATAATACCAAGTCTATAATACGACAAGATGGGAGCTATCAAGCTTAACAAGAATGGAGATATTTCCAATCGAATGAGATATATCACTATTCTGTACCACTATACAAGAGAGTTGTAGAATGTGGAGAAGATTGAGCTAAGAGCTGCTGGTATGGAGGATAATTTAGTAGATATATGTACAAAGGGGTTAGTTAAGGTGCTATTTGGAGGGTTTTCTAACAGGCTGAGAATGGAACCGTAGAAGAAGTGTTCGAAATTACATTATTCTATTCCTGTACAGTGGTATGACCATGTCAGGCATTTGACAAAGTCACATAACCTATTATCGTAGTAGAAGATTCTAGTAGGTTCTATACATTTCTATGGTATAGGGCAGTATTTGCATAACTACTAGTGGGTACAATTAGGGGGGTATTTTCTGTTTGGTTGGATTGATCATGCAAGCTTGAATTAATCTATGAGTCTTAAAGATATATCTTGTTTATTATATCTACTCCACTATCACAAGTGCAAGAAACTTAGGTACAAATATTCTCAGGCACTGGTAATTATAATGTTTCCTACGGGTTAGTACACTCTTAACATGGGTGATGATACTTAAGTCCCATTTGTATAAGACTCTACTTCTTTTGCTGACTTGGATAGCTAAGTACTTGAGGCTCCAATCTTACAACTTACTGGTGATAGTATGTGTCCACATTGTCAGGTAGGTGAAAGGTAAAGTAGTAAAGTTATAAGTAAGAAGATACAAAGATGATAGTATGAAGAGCTTATCCTGCTAGGTTCTAGCAACCTCTTTTATACTTGCTCTGCATGTCAACCCTAACCCTGTAACCCATACTCTTGAGTCACCTGCTATAGTTATATGTACTCACTATATCCCATGTGTGAGACCCATGACTTGGGTAGCAAGTCATGTGCCAAAGTAATTACATTATGTAGCTTACAATGCTGAGTTGCTCAAGCACAACAACTGATCATAACATATCAATAACTCACAATTGTGCATCACAGAAGACCCCATGACTCTAATATGAGTCATAGTACAAAAGCCTAACTAATCTGACTTCTCCATAAGCCTAACCAATCAGTCTTGCTGGTAAGCCTAACCAAAACCTTTCTCCCTACCCTGTTCTGAGTCTTCTATGATGTAACCAGTCTACAAGCCCCGTCACTATTTGTGATATTAGCCCCTCCCTCTCTTGAGCCTGAGTCCTATAAGGCTTTGCTTTACTTTCTCCTCTTTCTTATGATTCCTTTATTCCTTTATGCTCATGCCACCCACTTGCACAATTGGGTCCCAAGTTGTTTTGCCTCCTAATCCAATCTCAATCAGAATTCTGATTCTTGGTTGAAAGATCTTCTTAGTATTTTGAGTATGATGTTTGCGTAGTTGATTGCCTCTAACTACTAGTTGATTGTCTTTTCTAGTGTGTTGATAGTGGTTCTTTGCTGGTCAATGGTTCTCACAGTATCCTAAAGCTGTGGTAGGAGGTTGCAGATGTGCCTGTGTAAGCTTTCTTGGTTGGAGATTGATTCTGTATTTTCCTTACTTCCTTTTGCCTCTCACTGTACCCTCTCAGCTGCCTAGTAGGTTCTTTTTCCTCAGTGCTGTCTTTCCAGGGGCTTCTTTCTTCTGCCTTACTGGGGGTAATATCCCATGTCGATCTTCTCCATTTTGTGGGTCTTGTACCCATCCTGGTAGCACTTCTGCCAACCCTTCTTCCCAGGTTCTGCTCTAGTATTCCTGTGCGCCCTAGGGGCTCATGGGAACCAGTTCTATCACTCTTTTTCACTTAGCTGCACCTGATGCCAATTGTCATGGCAGCCGGTCGAGAACACATCATTGTGTTTGGCCATTTCCTTTGCTTTCTGTTACTGTCTGTCTAATGTAGCTTCAGTAGGTGTGTTATATCTGAGGCTTCTATAAGTAATATTATAGTGAAGACTTATTGTAGTATCCTATCCATATTGTGGTCTCAAGAGAGGCGATCTGGTTTCCATGATTTCAATTATCAACTATCCTGGGTTTGTGGAGTTATTGTTTGTGCAACTTGGTAATTGCAAGTTCTGCATTTTTGAAGTTTTCTGTGTGGTACTAAGTTGTGTATTCAGGAGAGTAGCCTGTCCACTTGGTTCAGTATTGCAGGTTTATGTAGTGTAGTCTTGTGTGGTTCATTTCTAAGGGTTTATATTTATAACGGGTATAGGTACTAGGTTATATTTTATGTTTTGTTTTATATTATAGTTTAATACTTGTTATATTTCAAAGGTATCGCTTGACACTTTGAATGCAGTATGTTTTATTTTATAGTACGGTTTGATACTTGTTATGTTTCAAAGGAATGACTTGATATCTTGAATATTTTATGTTTTGTTTTATAGTATCATTTCATACTTGTTATATTTGAAAGCTATCCGTTGATACTTGGAATACTTTATCTTTTATTTTATTATATTGTTTGATACTTACTATATTTCAAAGGTATTGTTGGATGTAATGTTCATTACAGGATGGGGAAAGGGGCGCCCGAGGCCCGGTAGGGAACTGTAGTTGGATGCTTTGAAAGAGACTATGTTATCGCTCATACTAGAGATGAGTGAGAACTTGCATTTAAACACTACTGATTCCATGATAGAAGTAGTAGACTTTGACTAACAGTATTCTTAATATACCCAGTTGAACAGTTACTTCTTGATTTTCTATTACACCTCTTTGAAGTCTCCTTTAGTCTACACAGCTCTCGCCTCTAGCCAAGCGAGTGAGCTACCGGTTACTGTAGTACAGGAAGCGTTCTTAGCACCCTAGGTGTGAATACAGTACAATATTCGTGTCCTCTATGTGTCTGGAAAGGGAGATGGTATAACGACCCAGCATACATGAGCTATGGCAGTCGGAACCTACACCCATACAGGTAGCCTGGAGGCGAACTGGTAGGGACTGGCAGGCAAGTGAGTACTTGAGCTGCGGAGACCCGATGGCCTGGGCTTCGAGAGTGAACCGAATTAGCTGCCCAGGTACTTAGGTACCTTGGTATACCCAGGAGAGGTGTCAGTGTACTTAGGGACTTCCGAAGGGGCAGTTGCTCAGCTGGGCCGGGTAACTGGAGAGAGGTCAGATATGTCTATCACCAGCGACAGAATAGACAGGGTAACAGGGAAAAGTTATCTGGTCCGCCGGACAAGGTTACCCTAACCTTTAGAGCAGGTTACCCTGCCATGGGGATTGGGTTACCCTGCCCAAAGTCCTGAGTTACCCTACGTTTCAATGCGAAGTTTCTCGGTGAGTTTGGGAAAAGTGACTGGAATGTTTGTCTCCTGAAGCCACGCATAATACTAGAATCTGGGGTTCTGGGAGACGCTATTGCGCGAGCTAGGCAGCTCCGAAGAAGCTGTAAATTGGAGACATTATTTCTATCATACCCCTCCGGCCCCGCCTTAAGGCCCGGACGTCATGGGTGCACGGTTGCGTAGTAGTGGGCAGTCTAGCAAAGTGGAAGGTTTGGAGACCGGCTTGCAACACTGTATACGTCGCTGCCATCCGCTCGACTGCGGGCTGTTCGCAGGATATACAAGGGGGCATAGGGCGGAAGGTGAGCTACCTCCTCCAAGTTGCTTGGAGTAAAACGGACCAAAACTGACGCAGTTAACGGGAGTTAACCATAGGGGTCCCAAAGGTAGTCCCGGGTGGTACAGGGGCGGCCAGGAGGGTTTTACACCTACCAAACCTGAAAGTGTCCCCAACGTCATAGGCTCTGAAAGTGAGGTGCAGAGACACTATAAGCATGATTCCTACAACAGGTAAAGGGGGTCCGAGGTAGTGGTTATGGGTAGGGCCCATTGGACCTCTTCCGTATCACCGTCCACTACGGAAAACACCAGAAGCCTGACCACTGTTGATAGTAGATTGATAAAACTCTCACGGTAGCTTCCGGGGCCAAGTAGAGATCAATGCAAATGGGAAAAGTGTTATAGATAGTCTAGTTCATGCGGTGTCTTGACTGTTAGCCACTGGCAAGACACCGATGCGCAGAAGTTGTCACTCCGCTGGGCAAATTGGAAATGCACTGCAGAAAGGATAACTGCATATGGTGAACTGCGACTAGAGTGTATCGACACATGCATGCCCGAAGGGTGTGCCCGGAGACATGTCGGACCACCCTTAGCGGAGAAGGGTGTGCTCCAATAGTTGGAGTAAACTGATAGGGGAGTTTCTGGTACAAGATAAAACTACCTGAAAGTCTATGCGAGAACTCTTCTACTCCAACAATCAATCCTCTCCACACCTTAATTGAGTAAAGCATCAGGCTTAACGATATTAAGTTTTACCGTTTACTTTACTCTTACATTGGTGTGAACTTTTGGCGATAAGTTTGAAGTGGTGCGGTGCGGTCGCAATCTTGTGATCCATCCTCCTAGGGGTGCCCCCGTTACCGTATATCGTTAAGCGAGCTCCACGCTTAACTTCTCTTCGGATTAATTCTTTCCAGAGCTTTGGCACTAACCTTGTGTGAATACTGGTAACCTTGTCTAGAACAAGTAGCTCAGGGTGGAAAGCGCAATGGCTAGTACGCAACTTCGAACCAGAATGGGTGAAAATGCAGCACGAGGTGTACCTGTAGATCGTAAGGGATCAGCAGGCATTGAAGACTGGGATAGCAGCCTTGGAAAAGAGTTTTGAAGGAGGGTATAGTATTGATGGTGAGAATGATATACTGATGTTAGCGGCCGTGCCCCCACTCCCACTCATCCATGCCAAGTCCGAGAACTTCGGCATGGACTTGGCCATGAGAGCCAGAGACGACCAGTGGAGGGGATACCTGAGCCCAATCAGTATACGGATGTTGGAAAGCCTGAAAGGTGAGGGCTACAGCCATACCGCCTCCTTCTCAAGAGCATCTACAGGCTCCCTGTCGGTCCCCCCTTCAATTTCCCGCAGTAGGTCGGGCAGCCCCACGGTCGGGCCAACTGATGGACCTCAAGTAAGAAAAAGGACATCCAAGGGGAAGGGCATTACGGCCCCGGACACGCCTGACCCCACTACTCGTCTGACCCTGGCTCCCATCATTCTGCCCACAACACCGTCAACTGCAACCCCCATACTGCCTATCACTGCCCCAAGACCCACACCTCTGCCAGTCTCATTGCCCGCGCCTGATACCTTTCCTGCCACAGCATTCCCACCAGCAGTACCGGCTACACCAGGGTTCCGGCCACTGCGGGCAGTATCACCTGGATTCTTTGAACAGGTAAGACACCAGGTGGAGCGAACACCCATGGTTCCGTCATGAGGGACTCCAATCCCCGGACCCAGGACGCCTGCTCGCTCCGTTCTTTGGGCACCGGTCGTTCCCGTGGTACCCTCGACGCCAAGTCTTCACGCCGGTCTCCCCACAATCATGGGTGGCGATTCAGACAGCCAAGACGAGTTCTGTCTGTCAGGCTGTAAGGCGGAAGAGACCCAGATGGGGTGGATTCATTGACCCTCCGGCGCATGTAGGAAGGGACTACGGACCCCTGTGAAGCATCGAAGGAGGTAGAAAGAAGGAGATGGACGACCAACATGTAGGTACTGTGGGTCATGGAGGCACACGCGCCCCCTGATGCAACCCTTGAGTTGTCCAGAGTTGCAGTCTTTTCTGCGGATAACACAGATGGTGCCCAACCCACCTCCTGGGACTGGGCAACACCCTGTTCCATCACCGGCATCAGGACCATCAGGGGCTAACCCCCTGGAGGATGGTAACCAGGATGCCCTGGGGCCATGGGTTGATGGGTACAATAGAACCCAGGAATCCCAAGGCGGGAATACCGGAGGTAGTGGGGACGGAAGTGCACCACCTGGAGGTGATACAGCGGGAGCAGGCGGAGATCCAGGGGGCTCTGACGATGACAGCGCGGATAATGATGACGATGGAGATTCTCTCCCAGATTTGACCCCCTTCCTCGGTGCTCGCAAGGATGACTGGAGCAACGAGAAGAAACGACGGTGGGATCACTGGGCCAAGAGGCTGGCGCGAACCCTGAGGGGTACTGGTTCGGCTTCTAGGCCAACAGCAAGACACCGGCAGAAGAAGCCGGAGAAGCTAAGTGGTATCCCTCCATTTAAGGGCAAAGATACGGAACTCCCAAGCTTCTTGACCTTGTTAGAGGTGAAATTTGAATACTTTACAGATTGCAAGTTAACCGACATGGCTAAGGTAAACTTGGCGATCTCCCTTCTTGAAGACTCTGCCTGGGCATGATATCTGGAGTTGCATGGGCATATTAACAAGGAAGCCACCAAGCACACTGGCGTCCCTGTCAATAACAGGAACCCCTTATGGACATGGAAAGGGTTCCGAGAACACCTGGAACGAAGTTTCGGCAGAGACCAGGCCGAGCGAGATCGATCCCTTCTCCAGTGGCGAGACCTTGTGATGAAGCCCCATCAAATCTATGAGTACCTAGATAAGATAATTGGTTATATGTATAAGCTTAGCTATACAGATCCAGTACAGGTACGAGACAAGGTTCGATCAGGCATCACGGAAGAGGTTCGGAATGTGTGGGCACTTAAGAAGCCCCATCTGACAGCCCCGAAGAAGTACCTTGATCTTCTCCAGAAGGTCGGGCACACGCTGGAGGACAACAACCGGCTCAGTAACAGTGTCCTCTACCTGGCCCCCCGGTCTCAACCCATGGATAAGAAGGAGGATAGATCCGCAACATCGGGTAGGTTCAAGAGGAAGGAAAAAGGTTCATGCAGACAGAACCAGAGGTCTGTTAAAGCAACTAATTTCAACGCGGGGAAACAGACAAAGCCGGCGACTTCTGAGTATACAATAGCGCATAAGGAAATCCCGTCGACTTTGACCGAACACTGGAGGAAGCAGAACCAGTGCACCATGTACGGTCAAAGAGGTCACTTTTGGGGAAAGTGTACCGCGACTGCCCCAGTCATTAGTTCATCCAAACAGGCACGTGGGTTGAAATGGGCAGCCCCGGTAAGCGAGCCCACAGGAATAGACCAGCAACTCAAGCACATTGAAGCGCCTCCTCCGGCTTCCTCGTCAAAGATACTTGAAGTCCACCCGGCCTCACCACAGATCATGGAGGTTGATACTGACGGCTCGGAATAGGTAAGAACTAATTCTGTTTAAGGTGCAACCTTATTAACCTGCAGCCATAGACCCCTGAGGGATTGATGGACATAAGCCACGGAGATGGCTTCGGAGATGGGCAAGTACCCTTCTACCACATAAACGACCCTGATAGTGACTACATCCAGGTGCTGTGGGCAGGGAGATGTTGCAGGCCATGTGTGGTGGGCTGGGCTATCTCTCCTTTGTTGGGTTTCTGGTTATTTCCTTTGTTCTAGTTATACGTATTTCTTGCAGGATTTGCTTACCTGGATGGGCAAGTCATAGGACAGTATTTCTGTTGAGGCTCGGTGAGGTCCTGCTGGAGGCGACGCTCAACATTGGGGAAGCAAGGCTACTTCGCTTGGAACCGGTCCAACAGCGGACTTCTACCCACCACGGAGAAAATTGTTATGTTTAGTACAAGACCAATTGGTTCAGGCAGGACTTGATCAAATAAATAGCGCTATTTGCAAGTTTACCTGAGGAGGGTTTAGTACCCGAAATCATGCTGGCGTGATAGTAAACACCCTACCTATTGATAAGCGACGAATCCCAATCCCTTAACGTTTACCAACCCGTTGTGGCCGCTCTTGTGTCGAAAGGCAAGACACTAAAAGGATTCACTAAGCCAAGATGACTAAGTCCCCAAAACAAGAGAAGAGACAGAAGTGTGGCAACTTGCCTCGTCATACCAAGCCTACACACCTGTGGCTCAAGTTAGACCGGAAGATAGAAGCTAGACTGGTAAGCGCCGAGGCTCTCCTACTACTTGACAGTGGAGATACTGGGCCGCGGCTTAGTAGCCGATGGGTTAAGCAGACCCAGGTGCCTTGTGTACAACGAAGGCTACACATGCCGATAAGCGACGACAGTGGTAATCACATTCCTGGGTCAGGTCTACACTATACCAAGTCAATAGAGCTGAGGATAGGTGACCACCACAATGAGATGCGCTTTGAAGTCGCAGATATGCCCGACACTAAGGTGGATGGGTACCTACCTATGTCTTGGTTGAGAGACCATAACCCCGACATAGATTAGAAGACCAGATCACCGACCTGGCACTCAGATTTCTGCAGGCCTAACTGCCTGGCAGAGCAGGGGTGGTTAGTGTTCATGACCGATGAAGAGTTACTAGCCGAAGACCCTAGTAATGTGTACCTATTGGGAATTGTACAATTCTGTGATGAGGCAGGTGCCGACATTACAGTTAAGCTACTCCCAGAGTATAAGGACTATGGGGATATCTTCAGTCAAGAATGGATAGAGGGACTACCGGAGCACCCGAAGTATGACTATATGATCGGGTTGCAACCTGGAACTCAACCTCCGTTTGGGCCTATCTATCCGTTATCGGAAAAGGAGCTTAAGGCACTGGGGGAATATCTCCATGACACGCCGCGAACGGGAAAGCTACGGAGATCCAGTTCCTCCCCAGCAGCACCTATTGTCTTCGTGCCTAAACCAGATGGTAAATTAAGACGGGCAATAGATTACCGAGAGCCGCCTAAAATCACGGTGAAGCGTAGCATCCCCTACCGTTGATTAATGAACTGTGAGATAGGTTAGGAAAAGCTTCTGTCTTCACCAAGTTGGACTTGAAGAACGGCTACTACCTTCTGAAGATGGCAGAAGGCGAGGAATGGAAGATGGCCTTCAGCTGCAGATATGGACTGTGTGAATACACGGTCATGCTGTTTGGGTTGTGTAATGCCCTGCCAACTTTCCAAAGCATGATAAATGTGGTCTTTCGGGATCTCATGGATGCAGGAGTTGTTGCATACATGGATAACATCCTGATCTACTCCGAAACTATGGAAGAACATGTTGCAATAGTGAGATGTGTGATGGAGAAATTGCGGAAAGCTAGACTATGTGTAAGCATGAAGAAGTCCAGTTTCCACCAACGGGATGTTGAAGTCCGGGGATACAAGATCTCCGATATGGGGATCTCTATGTTGTCAGAGAAGGTACAGGCAATCAGGGATTGGGAACCTCCGACATGCATCGTCAACTTTCAAAGCTTTATGGGCTTTGCCCACTTCCATCGTTGGTTCATAGATGGTTTCAGCAAGATAGTGAAACCTCTGACAGACTGGACAAAGAAGGATGTCCAACGGGAATAGAGACGTGCGTGTGAGCAGGCCTTCAACCATTTGAAGGAGGCGTTAACGTCCAAACGCATCCTAGCACATTTTGACCCTGAATGGCCAACCCAGCTGCAAACCGACGCTAGTGACTTCGCATTAGGAGCTGTCCTCTCCCAGTTCTGTGAGGATGGGAGATAGCATCCAGTGGCCTATCATAGTAGGAAGTTTCACCCAGCGGAGATTAATTATGATGTTCATGATAAGGAAATGACAGCCATCATGGCGGCATTCAAGGAATGGGATCATCTGCTACCCGCAGTAGCGGACCAACTGGTGATCTATACAGATCATAAGAATTTGGAGTACTTTAACAGTACTAAGGTCTTTAACTGGAGGCAACACTGCTGGGCTGAGTTCCTGCAAATGTTTAACTTCAAGGTAGTTTACCGGGAAGGACGGTTGAATGAGAATACAGATCCTTTGTTGCGGCGTAGAGACTACCGCCCTGCAGGGGGGAGTTATTTTCTGCCACCGTCATTTTTTCGCCCCGGACAGTGGGTTGGGAGCCAGGAATAGGACCTCTTGCCACCACAAGTGTTGTAGTTCTGCCAAGGAGTTCGGCTCCAGTCTTCCTTTTTGGATCAACTGTGGGTAGCGATAACCGAAGAGCAGGAATCCTTAAGGATCCTGAAGGTAATGGCTGCCGGTACCAAGAAGGTCGACCAACATTTCATGATGGAAAAGGGCTTACTCTTGTACAAGAACAGGTGGTAGGTTCCCAAGGGTCAGGATCTGAAGCAGACAATCATGAAGGTAGAACATGATTCCCGAATCACGGGACACTGTGGGACTTACAAGACCATTGGCAGGGTCAGGGCTAACGTCTACTGGCCTAAGATAGATGAGCACATCACCGATCACATGCGGACATGTGATGCGTGCCAAGGAAACAAGTCCAGCAGGTATAAGAAGTTCGGCCTGCTGGAACCCATTGATGTTCCTATGCGATCGTGGACAGCGATTTCAATGGACCTCATTGTAGCACTACCTGAGTCCAAAGAGTATACCAAGATCTGGGTTACAGGAAACAGATTCTCGAAAATGGCACCTTTCATACCCCTGACCACTGAGGTACCGATCCAGGACCTTGCCTTGATATTCCTGAAGGTATTGTGGAGCCTTCATAGACTTCCAGGGTCAATCATCTCCAATCGAGATAGCTGATTCACATCCAAGTTCTGGATGAGTCTAATGCACTTGTTGCAAGTGAAACCAAATGTTTCGACTGCATTCCACTTTGAGACTGATGGGCAAACTGGGAGGGTTAATCAGACACTGGAGCAGTAGTGTCGTAGTTACTGTTCCTACCAACAAGATGATTGGGTTTCGCTGGTTGTTCTTGCGGACCATGCGTACAAAACCTGGACATCAGAATCCACCAGGTTGTCACCATTTGAGATCAACTATGGGTTTAACCCTAGGATAAACTGGTCCAGTGTCATGTCTGACAATCAAGGGATACACCCTAGCAGTGGGCTCTTGGTTAAGGAATGGGAAGGAACCTGGCAGGTGATTTGAGAAACGATTCAACGGGAAGAGAAAAGGCAACGGAAATAGCATGATCAGAAAAGGTTGCCATCACCGGGCTATGTTACCTTGGAGGATGTGGCTGCTGGGCAGGCAAAGAAAATGGACTGCGTGATGTTGAACGGAAAAAAGATTCGCACGCAGCGTCGAATGGAGAAGCTGGACCACCGGGTGTTGGGACCGTCCATGGTCAAACGTCAGATGAGTAATAGAGCCTACGAACTCCAAGTGCCAGCCTGGTGGAGCAACCACCCGGTTTTCAAGGTCACATTGCTCGAACCATACCGTGAGGATCCGGGGTCAAGTAGGGGCAAGGGTGTCGCTACCCCGGAGGTTGGGGACAATGAGCCAAGTTATGTTATCGAAGGTGTTTTGGACAGTCAATAGTACAGTGGAGCAAAGGCGAAGTTTTCGTCACGTTTTGTCCAGTACCTGGTTTGACAGGAAGGCTACGGGTCTGAGGAAAGTTCATGGGAGCCCTATGAGATGCTAGAAGGGACAGGCTTACAGACCATGCTGGATTTCCATGAAAGATATCCATCCAAGCCCAGGGACCATAGGGTCTTGGGGGAATCAAGTTGCGGAAATAAGAGGCGACACTAATGGTCCAGGACGGACCCTAGAGAAGAGGGGAGTGATGTAACGACCTAGCATACATGAGCTATAGCAGTTGGAACCTACACCCATACAGGTAGCCTGGAGGCGAACTGGTAGGGACTGGCAGGCAAGTGAGTACTGGACCTATGGAGACCCGATGGCCCGGGCTTTGTGATTGAACTGAATTTGCTGTTCAGGTACTTAGGTACCTGGGTACACCCGGGAGTGGTGTCAGCGTACTTAGGGACTTTTGAAGGGGCAGTTGCTCAGCTAGGCCGGGTAACTGGAGACAGGTCACATATGTCTATCACCGGTGACGGGATAGACAGGGTAACAGGGAAAAGTTATCTTGTCTGCCGGACCAGGTTACCCTACCCTTTAGAGCACGTTACCCTGCCATGGGGCTTGGGTTACCCTTCCCAAAGTCCTGAGTTACCCTACCTTTCAATACCAAGTTTCTGGGGGAGTTCGGGAAAATTGACCGGAATGTTTATCACCCGAAGCCACGCATGATACTAGAATCTCCAGTTCTGGGAGCCGCTATTGGGCGAGCTAGGCAGCTCCGAAGAAGCTGTAAATTGGGAACATTATTCCTATCATACCCCTCCGGCCCCAGCTCAAGGCACGGACGCCATGTGGGAACGGTTGTGTACTTGTGAGCAGTCTAGCAACGTGCAAGGTTTGCAGACCTGCTTGCAACACCATATAGGTCGCTGCCTTCCAGTCGACCATAAGCTGTTTGCAGGATATACAAGGGGGCATAGGGCGGAAAGTGGAGTACCTCCTGCGACGGGGCACCCCTAGCAAGATGGATCCCAAGGCTGTGAGCGCAGCGAACAACTTCAAACTTATCGCCAAAAGTTCATACCAACGTACGAGTAAAGTAAAGGGTAAAACTTAATCTTGTTAAGCCTGACGCTTCACTCAATTAAGGTCTCGCGAGGATTGATTGTTGGAGCAGGAGAGTTCTCTCATAGACTTTCAGACAGTTTTATCTTATGCCAGAAACTCCCCGCTGAGTTTACTCCCACCATTTGAGTACACCCTTATCCACTAAAGGTGGTCCGACACATCTCCTGGCACACCCTACCGGCATGCATGTGTCGACACACTCTAGCCGGCATTCACCTTATGCGGTTATCATTTCTGCGGTGCCTTTCTATTTTGCCCGCCAGAGTGAAAACCTTTGCGCATCAGTATCTTGTCAGTGGCTAACAGTCAAGACACCTCATGAACTAGACTGTCTATGACACTCTTCCCACTTGCATTGATCTCTACTTGACTCTGGAATCTACTGTGAGCGGTTTATATATTTACTATTTACGGGTCTCTGGCTTCCAGTGTCTTTCACAGGACATGATAGTCCAGGAGTGCTCCAATGGGCGCTACCCTTGACCGCTACCTCGGATCTACCTTACCTGTGGTAGGAATCATGCTTTTAGTGTCTCTGTATTTCCCTTGCAGAGCTTATAGCGTTGGGAGCACCTTCGGGCTTGGTAGGTGTAAAACTCTCCAAGTCGCCCCCGCACCACCCGGGACTATCTTGGGGACCCCCGCGGTGAACACCCGTTGACTCCGTCAGTTTTGGTCTCTTTTACTTCAAACAACTTGGAGGAGGTAGTCCACCTTCCCCCCTATGCCCCCTTATATATCCTGCGAATAGCCTGCGGTCGACCCGACGGCAGAGACGTATATGGTGTTGCAAGCATGTCTGCCAAGATTCCACTTTGCTAGACTGCACACAACTACACAACCGTTTGGCCATGACGTCCAGACATCAGGGTGGGGCCGGAGGGGTATGATAGGCATAATGACTCCAATTTACAGCTTCATCGAAGCTACGTAGCTCGCCCAGTAGTATCCCCGGAAACCCCAGATTCCAGGATCATGCATGGCTGCGCGTGACAAACATTCCAATCAATTTTCCCGAACTCTCCGCGGGACTTCTTATTGAAAGGTAGCGTAACCCAGGACTCTGGGCAGGGTAACCTGATCTCAAGGGTAGGGTAGTGTTGTCCAGCGGACAAGATAACTTTTCCCTATTACCCTGTCTATCCCGTCCCCAGCAATGGACATTTCTGACCTGTCTCCAGTTACCCGGCCTATCTGAGCAACTGCCTCTTCAAAGGTCCCTGAGTACGCTGACACCACTCGCGGGTGTATCCAGGTACCTAAGTCTCTGACCAGCCAATTCTGTTCATTCCTGGAGCCCGGGCCATCGGGTCTCCCTAGGTTAAGTACCCACTTGCCTGCCAGTTCCTACCAGTTCGCCTCCTGGCTACCTGTATGGGTATATGTTCCGTCTGCCATAGCTCATGTGTGCTGGGTCGTTACACCTCCTCCAAGTCGTTGGGAGTAAAACGGACCAAAACCGGGGGAGTTAATGGGAGTGAACCGTATGGGTCCCGAAGGGAGTCCTGGGTGGTGCCGGGGCGGCCAGCAGGGTTTTATACCTACCAAGCCTGAAAGTGTCCCCAACGTCATAGGCTCTGAAAGGGATGTGCAGAGACACTATAAGCATGATTCCTGCCACAGGTAAGCGGGGTCCGAGGTAGTGGTCATGGGTAGCACCCATTGGACCCCTTCTGTATCACCGTCCACTGCGGAAGACACCGGAAGCCCCAGAGCTGTAAATGGTATATAGATAAAATGCTCACAGTAGCTCCCAGGGCCAAGTAGCGATCAAGGCAAATGGGAAAGGTGTCATAGAGAGTCTAGTTCATCCAGCCTGTTGACTGTTAGCCGCTAGCAAGACACTGATGTGCAGAAGCTTGCACTACTGCGGGCAAATTGGAAATGCACGGAAGAAACCATAACCACATAAGGTGAACGCCGACCAGAGTGTGTCGACACATGCATGCCCGAAGGGTGTGCCCGGAGACCTGTTGGACCACCCTTAGCAGAGAAGGGTGTGCTTGAATGGTTGTAGCAAACTGATGGGGGAGTTTCTGGCATAAGATAAAACTACCTGAAAGTCTATGTGAGAACTCTCCTACTCCCACCATCAATCCTCTCGAGACTTTAATTCAGTGAACCATCAGGCTTAATGATATTAAGTTTTACCCTTTACTTTACTCTTGCATTGGTGTGAACTTTGGGCGATAAGTTTGAAGTTGGGCGGTGCGGTCGGAACCTTGGGATCCATCTTCCTAGTGGTGCCCCCGTTACAGTTGGATGGGGCTCCTTGAGTGCCCACACATTCCGCACCTCTTGGGTAATACTCGACCGTATCTTATCTTGTACCTGCACTGGGTCTGTATAACCAAGCTTATACATGTAGGCAATTATCTTTTCCAGGTGCTCAGCGGTGTGATGTGGCTCCATGACTGGGTCTCCCTACTCAAGAAGGGAAGGGTCCCGTTCTGCTTGGTTACTGCTGAAACTCCGTTCCAGCCGTTCCCAGAATCCTGTCCAAGTTCTGAGTGGGTTACTGTTGTTAATATGAACTCCGGTACACTTGGCTACCTCCTTGTTGATATGGGAGTACAGCTCAAGATACCATGTTGAGACGGTGTTTTCTAGAAGGGCGAACAAGAGATTTATCTTGTCTATATTGGTCAACCTGCACCCAGCAAAATACTTGCATTTAACCTCCACCAGTGTCAAGAAACTGACGACTTCGGTAACCTTTCCCTTAAATGCCAGAATGCCACTCCGCTTTTCTGGCTTCTTCTGCCGCTGTCTGGAGGGTGGCCGTGAGGTCCACCTACCCCATAGTTCCCTTGACAGCTTCTTAGCCTGCTGGTCCTGCTGTCATTTCTTCTCGTGGCTCTAGTCATCCGTGCCAGTGGCGTGAAAGGGGGTTGAATTAGTGAGACAATTGGCATCGGCACCATCCAAACTGTCGTGGTCTGAGTCCCGTGGGTCTCCTCCCACTCCCACTCTCCCACTGACTGGTGGCACTTTCCCGTCTCCACTACTCCCGGCGTTTCCACCCTGGGTTTCCCATGGCCTGTTGTACCCAGCAAACTGTTCCTCCTGGCCATCTTGATTCCCATCCTCTGGGGGGTTAGCCCCTGATGTTACTGATGCCGGTGGTGGAACCGGGCGTCGTGCACTCACAGGAGTCGGGTTAGGCGCCAGCTCAGTTATATACAGAAATGCTTGCAGTCCGGACAGCTCCGGGGTTGCATGGGGGGCCCAGTGTGCCTCCATGACCCACCATATCTACATGTTGGTCATTCATCTCCTTCCTTCTGTCTTCTTCCATGCCTTACCAGGGTCTGTTGTTCCTTCCTGCACCCGTATGTGTGGTAAAGAATCCACCCCATGCACGTCTCTTCTGATTTGCAGCCAGACCAGTAGAACTCGTCCTAGCTGTCTGACTCGCCGCTCGTAATCGTGGGGAGCACGAAGGGAAAAGTGGGTTTTGAGGGGAGAGAGGGAATTACCGGTGCCCAAGGAACAAAGCCAGCAGGTGTCCTAGGTCCAGGGATGGGAGTCCCTGTGATAGAGCCATGGGTACACGCTCTTCCTGGTGCCTTACCTATTCAAAAGGTCCATGTGATGCCATGCGTAGTGGCCGGAACCCTGGGGTGACCGATACCACAGGGAGAATGGCGGTGGCAGAAAAGGTATCAGAAGCGGGCAACAAAACTGGTACTGGTGTGGGTCTTGGGGCGGCGATGGAAGGTACAGGAGTTGCAACTGATGATGTTGCTAGGGGAATGATAGGAGCAGGGGTCAGATGAGCAGTAGGGTCAGGCGTATCTGGTGCCATGATACCCTTCGGCTTCGAGGTTCTGTTCTTCAGACGACATCTGTCTGTTGGTCCAATCGCAAGGCTGCCCGACGGACTGTGGCCGGTGGAGGAGGTGATAGATAGAGATGCCGCTGATGCTCTCGTGAACGAGGCGGTATAGCTATAGCCGTCACCCTTGAGGCTTTCCAACATTCGTATCCCCACGGGGCTTAAGTATGCCCTCCATTATTCATCGCTGGCTCTCGTAGCCAATTCCATTGCGAAGTTCCCCGGCTTGGTATGGGGGAGTGGAAGGGGGGCGCTGTCGCTATTATCAGCACATCATTCTCAGCATGAATACTATACCCTGCGGCAAAGGCCTTCTCCAATGCTCTCATATGATCTTTCAAAACCTTTTCATCATTCAGCATTCACAGGTATACCTCCTGCTGCACTTTTATCCTTTCTGCCACTGCCATAGCAATCCGTTTGCAGAAAACCTGCTCTTGCTGGTTGTTCTAGTTTCTCATCTATCACTTGGCTTCGTCGAGTAACTTAACTACCTTACAGATAGTGTAAGGTTCAATGAACTTATGAGAGAATTGACCAAAGGGGATACCTCCTGGTGGTGGAGGGCTCATGTTGTGAACAAGAGTGTAGTCTTGGAAAATGAAAGCGCCGCAGCGCGAGGGTCTGTAACCATAAGATCAACACATTCATCAGGTAACTGAATAAAGGCGGCCTCCAAGAGTAACTGGTGGCCATTCCATTCAATAAAGTGAACATCTGTGAAAACCAAAGGACGAAATGTCTTCGCAGAGTTCTAGGCAAGATCAAGGTCGGAATCCAAGTTGGATTCCATTCTGGTTCGAAGTTCTGTACTAGCGATCGGGCTCTCCACTCTGGGCTGCTAGTTCCAGACAAGGTTACTACTGGTCACGCAAGCTCAGTGCCGAAAGTCGGGAAACAATGGAGCAGGAGACAAGTTAAGCGAGGAGGTCTCTTAATAATATAGTGTAATGGTAGCACCCCTAGGAAGATTGATCCCAAGATTGTGACCAGACCGAACAACTTCAAACTTATCGCTAAAAGTTCACACCTATGTAAGAGTAAAGTAAAGGGTAAAACTTAGTATCCTTAAGCCGGATGCTTCACTCAAGTAAGTTCTCGAGAGGATTGATTGTTGGAGTAGAAGAGTTCTCGCATAGACATTTTGGTAGTTTTAACTTATGCCAGAAACTCCCCTATCAGTTTACTCGAACCATTCGAGCACACCCTTCTGCGCTTAGGGTCATCCAACACATCCCCTGGCACACCCTTCGGGCATGCATGTGTGGAGACACCGTACTCGGCATTCACGTTATGCAGTTATCGTTTCTGTGGTGCATTTCCATTTAGCCCGTCAGAGTAAAAACTTCTGCACACCGGCATCTTACCAGTAACTAACAGGCAAGATGCCGCATGAACCAGACTATCTATGACTCCCTTCCCATATGCATTGATCCCTACTTGGCCCCGGAAGCTACAGTGAGCGGTTTATCTGTCTGCTATTTGCAGTTCTTGAGCTTCTGGTGTCTTCTGCAGGATACGGTGATTTGGAACGGGTCCAATGGGTGCCACCCATAACCCCTACCTCAGATCCACCTTACCTGTGCTAGGAATCCTCGTTTCAGTGTCTCCGTACTTCCCATTCAGAGCCTATGGCGTTGGGGACATTTTTGTGCTTGGTAGGTGTAAAACTCTCGCGGTCGCCTGAGCACCACCCGCGTCTACCTTTGGGACCCCCATGGTTAACTCCCATTAATCGTGTCCATTTTGATCCGTTTTACTCCGAAC
The DNA here is from genome assembly GCA_003182015.1 of Tuber magnatum. Taxonomy (NCBI): domain Eukaryota; kingdom Fungi; phylum Ascomycota; class Pezizomycetes; order Pezizales; family Tuberaceae; genus Tuber; species Tuber magnatum. Next base: position 440,297 of record PYWC01000082.1, on the reverse strand, counting down.
AACTTGGAGGAGGTACTCCACCTTCGGCCCTATGCCCCCCTCTATCTGCTGTGAACACCTTATGGTCGACCGGACGTCAGTGACGTATACCGTGTTGGCAGCAGCTCTGCAAAGATCCTTCTTCGCTAGATGGCACACAACTACGCAACCAGTTGCCCATGATGTCCAGGCCTCAAGGCAGGGCCGCAGGGGTATGATAGTAATAATGTCTCCAGTTTACAGCTTCTTCGGAGCTGTGTAGCTTGCCCAATATCATCACCTGGCACCCCAGATTCCCATATTATGCATGGCTTCACGTGACAAACATTGCGCTCATCTTTTCCGAACTCCCCACATGACTTCGTATTGAACTGTAGGGTAACTCAGGACTTTTGGCAGGGTAACCTGATCCTAAGCGTAGGGTAACCTTGTCTGGCGGACAAGATAACCTTTCCCTGTTACCCTGTCTATCCCGTTGCTGGAGATTGACATTTCTGACCTTTCTCCTATTACATGGCCTAGGTGAGTAACTGCCCCTTCTCAAGTCTTTAAGTAAGCTGACACCACTCCCCGGGTGTACTCTGGTACCTAAGTACCTGGCCAGCTAAGTCTGTTCATCTCAGAGCCCAGGCCATCGGATCTCCACAGGTCAAGTACTTACTTACCTGCTGGTTCCTACCAGTTCACCCTCTGGCTACCTGTATGGGTGAAGGTTCTGACTGCCATAGCTCATGTATCCTGGGTTATTACAATACCATGCCCAGGCAGAATCTCCTAAAAGGGGTATCACCAGGTTTGTCTTGTCCATGTTGATTAACCTACACCCAACAAAGTACTTGAATCTAACCTCCACCAGCATCACGAAGCTGGCGCATTCGGTGACCATTCCCTTGCACGTCAGAATGTCACTCAGCTTTTCCAGCTTCTTTTGTCACTCTCCGACGGAAGGCCATGAGGTCAATCTGCTTCAAATGTCCCACGATGGGTTCTTAGTCAGATGGTCCCACTGTTATCCCTTCTCATTACTCCGGTCCTTCTTGTAAGTGCCGCGGAAGCGGGTCAAATCAGGGGGAGAATTGGCAGTGTCATCATCTGAACTTTCACGGTCGGAGTCCCATAGATCTCCTCCCGGTCCCGCCATACCACCTCTGGCTAGCAAATTTCCATCTCTACCATATTCCACCTTTCCACTTTCGCTTTCCCATGGTCCCTCGTACGATCCAACTCTTCCTCTGGGCCATCTTGATTCCCACCCTGCGGGGGTTTACTCCTGTTGGTACCAATGCCCTTTGTGGACTGGGGCACTGCCCAGCCTTCGGAGTTTGGTTAGGAGCCACCTGAGTGGGTTACAGATGTGTCTGCTGCCTTGGGCAACTAAGTGGTTATATTGGTGGGCCGACATATCTCCATGACCCACAATACACACATGTTAGTCTCCCAACCACTTCTTGATATCTCCCTCTATGATTCACTGGGGTCAGTGGTCCCTTTTCCAACCCAAATGTGTGGTAAGAGATCCATACCATATGGTTCTCTTCCAACTTGAAGCATGATGGACAGAACTTATTTTGGCTTTCCGAACAGCCACTTGTAATAGTGGGGAGACGGGGTGGAGGAATGAGTTTTGAGGGGGCTGAGGGAATCACGTGTGCCCAAGGAACTAAATAGATAGTGGTCCCAGGTCCGGGGATTGGGGTTCCCCATGATGGAGCCTCAGGTGCTCCATCTTGCTACCACAGTACGTGTTCAAAGAATCCAGGTGACACAGACTGCACTGGCGGAAATCCTGGAGTAGTCGATGCTGCCAGTAAGAAGGTTGCAGTAGGAGAGGGGTCAGGAAGAGGCAAAGAGGTTGGTAGTCATATGGGTCTAGAGACGGCCATAGGAGGTATGGGAATTGTAAACGATAGTCTCCCCCCAGTGATAAACGAAGCTAGAGTTGGACATGGTATAGGGTCTAGCGTATCTGTTGCCACAATACTCTTCAGCTTGGACATCCTTTTCTTGATACAACATCCATCAGTTGGTCCAATCGTAGCACTACGGGAACCACTGCACGTGATTATAGAGGGGATAGACACCGAGCCCATGGATGCCCTTGTGAAAGAGGAGGTATAGCTGTAGCCTTCACCTTTGAGGCTTTCCAACATCCCTATACCCACTGGGCTTGGGTATACCCTCTATCATTCCTCTCTGGCTCTCATGGCCAATTCTGTCCTGAGGTTCTCAGGTTTGGTATAGACGTGTGGCAGTGGGGGTGCAGCCCCTATCCTCAGCATATCATTCTCACTATCAATACTATACCCTCCCTCCAAGGCCTTTTCTAACACCGCCATCCGATCCTTCAATCGCTGCTGGTCCTCCAGCATCCACAGGTATGGCTCCTGCTGCACTTCTATCCATTCCATCACTGCTATAGTAATCGGTTTCCAGAATACCTGCTGTTCTTGGTCGTTCCACTTAGTCATTTCCCGCTTTGCTGGGTCGATCGACTCCGCTACCTCGCACATAGTGTAAGGTTCAAGGTACATGGCCAAGAACTCACCAAAGGTGATACCTTTCTGCGGGGGAGGACCCATATTGTGGACAAGGGTACAATATTGAAAAAATAACACCATCGCAGCACCATGGTCTGTAATTATAAGATCAACACATTTATCAGGCAAGTGAATAGGGATTGCCATTAAATGCAACTGGTGACCAGCCCATTCAACACTGTGAACATCAGAAAAAACTGACACCTGCAATATGTTGCCGGTATTTTGGTCAAGGTCAAGGTCAGGATCCAAGTTGTATTCTATCCTGGTTTGAAGTTCAGTACTAGCTATTATGCTTTCCGTACTAGGCTATTGGTTGTTGACCAGGTTACCAGTATTCACACAGGGTCTGTACCAAAGGTCAATAAACAATTGATCAGAAGAGGTGTTGGGCAAGCAGGTCGCTTAAGAATATACTTTAATGGGGGCAACCCTAATAAGATGGATCCCGAGGTTGGGACTGCACTGAACAACGCACAACCTATCGTCAAAAGTCTGCACAAGTGTAAGAGTAAAGTGAATGGTAAAACATAATATCAGTAAGCCTGGCGCTTCACTCCATTAAGGTCTCGAGAGGATTGATTGTTGGAGTAGGAGAGTTCTCGCAGAGACTTTCAAGTAGTTTTATCTTGTACTAGAAACTCCCCCTATAGTTTACTTCCACTATTCTAGCATACCTTCCTCCACTAATGATGGGCCAACACATCTCCTAGCACAACCTTCAGGCATGCATCAGTTGACACACCTTAGTTGGCATTCACCCTATGCGGTTATCGTTTCCGTGTTGCACCTCTATTTTGCCCACTGGAGTGAAAACCTGTTCAACTTGGGGCCTTGCCAGTAGCTAACAGTCAAGACACCGGATAAACTAGACTATCTATGCCACTTTTCCCATATGCATTGATCTCTACCTGACCCCAGAAGCTACCATGAGCGGTTTATCTATCTACCATTCATGATTCTCGGGCTTCTGATGTCTTTTGCAGGATAAGGTAGTCTGGTAGTAATCCAATAGGTGCTACCCATGACCACTATCTCGGATCCACCTTACCTGCAGTAGGAGGCATGCTTTCAGTATCTCTGCACTTCCCTTGCAGAGCCTATACAGTTGAGGACACGTTTGGGCTTGGTAGGTGTAAATCTCTTGTTGTTGCCCCAGCAGCACTCCAGACTACATTTGGACCCCCATGGTTAACACCTGTTAACTCCACTGGTTTTGGTCTGTTTTACTCTGAACAGCTTGGAGGAGGTACTCCACCTTCCATCCTATGCCCCATTACATATCCTGCAAACACCCTATGGTCGACTGCACTCAGCGATGCATATACTGTTGCAAGCAAGTCTCCCAAGATTCCTCTTTGCTAGACTATACACAACTACACAACCGTTTGCCCATAACGTCCAGGCCTCATGGTGGGGCTAGGGATGTATGATAGGAATAATGTCTCCAATTTACAGCTTCTTCAGAGCTGCGTAGCTTGTCCAACAGCATCTTCCAGAACCCTGGATACTAGTATTATGTGTTGCTTCGTGTGACTAACATTCAGGTCATTTTTCCTGAACTCTCCGAGGGACTTCATATTGAAGGGTAGGGTAACTCAGGACTTTAGACAGGGTAACCCGAGCCCCATGGCAGGGTAACCTGATCTTGAGAGTAGGGTAACTATGTTCGGTGAACAGTGTGACTTTACCCAGTTACCCTGTTACCCTGTCTATCCTATCACCAGTGATAGACACTTCTTACCTTCCCCCAGTTACCTGACCCAGCACTGTAACTGCCCCTTCTGGGGTCACTACATATGGTGATGTCGCTCATGGATGTAACCAAGTACTCAAGTACCTGGTGAACCATTTCTATACATATTGGAGCCTCCCCTATCGGGTCTTCATAGGGCCAGTACTTACTTGCCCCCTGGTTCCTACCTGTCCACCTCCTAGCTTTCTGTGGGGGTATACGCTCCAGCTGCTATAGCTCATGTATGCTGGGTTGTTACAAGAACACATCAGTTTACAAAAATTATGGCAAGAATCCAGAATACAAGGTTGTAGGTCATTTGACCAAAAGCAGGATAATGAGCTCCAATGATATGACACCACTTCACAAAGTATCGCAAACAGCAATGGTTATAGTATAACTCAGACAAAAAGAAAACTATGATCAACACGGAAAGACTGATCTGTGTCTACAGTTGTGAGTTATAGTATGGTTATTACCACAAACGAGAGAATCCATATGACCATTGAAGAAACTATACTACAAGAAAATTGCAGTATTCAAGGTTTTAGAGAAAGTAGAGAGTCATGCGTATCAGCTCAATATACCACCCCTGAAGGCAATACACAATCTGTTCTACATCTTACTCCTCAAGCTCTACTCAGAAAACACTTTCCTCTCTCAGAAAAAACTTCCCCGTCCATCTATTGAAATAGATACCAAACATAAAAAAGAACATGAAGCAATAATTGATTTGCTCCTACACCACAGTAAACCGCCATACCATGCTAAGTGAACTGGTGATTCTCCCAAACATGATAAGGACTCGTATCCTGCCACCAAATACACAAATACTAGAGATATCATCCTTCCCTTCTATTAGTACTAGTGGCAAAAAACAGCCACTGATCATCCACAATGAGGTTGAAGGGAATGGGGTGGTGGCAGTTGAACACTGCTAAGAATTTCAATAGAATGGGGGATGGGCATAAGAAGAAATAGAAGGGATAGAGATAAAAAGAGAGGATAATGCAAGGAAAACTTGGACAGTGTAACCGGTATGGGTACTAGGTTTTGTTTCCTGTTTTGTTTTACAGTATTGTTTGACAGTTGTTATGTTTCAAAGGTATAGCTTGATACTTTGAATGTTTTGTGTTTTGTTTTACAGTATTGTTTGATACTTGTTATGTTTCAAAGATATCACTGGATCCTTTGAACATTTTATGTTTTGGTTTACAGTATCATTTGATACTTTTTATGTTTCAAAGGTGTTGCTTGATACTTTGATTGTTTTATATTTTGTTTTGAAGTGTCATTTGATCCTGGTTGTATTTCAAAGGTATCGCTTAATACTTGGAATGATTTATGTTATCGCTCATACTGGAGGTGAGTGCGAACCTGTATTTCAACAGCACTGATTCTGCGATGGAATCACTAGACTTTAACTGACAGTATTCTTAATATACTTGGTTGAATGGCTCCTCTTTAATCTCCTATTACACCCCTTCGAAGCCACCTTGAGTCTACACAGCCCTCGTTTGTTGCCAAGTAAGCAGGCTGCCTGTTACTATCATACTCAAAGTGTAAGTAGCACCCTAGGTGTGAACAAGTTATATTTTCTTAACATCAGCAAGTGGTTAGAAATATTGTACCTGGACAAGGCCAGATAAAACTACAGATATCCACCAAGAAAGGCTAGCAGTGGGAAGCAGCAGAACCGAGAGTGGTCATCTTTACCAGCAAACTCCATTACACCCCTCAGGACATGGAGTAGGAAGCAGATCCCACAAGAAGGTCTCAAATGGCCTAGACAATCTAAGGAGCCAAGGGACACAGCCGAGTCCAGCACTAACAGGGCTACCAGGCAGCTCGCGAAACACCAGGCTTCAAGACCATTAGAAGAGTCTAAGTAAGAACTAGTCAAGGACATGAAACAGACACCAAGAGACCCCCCACCACCACCAAAGAGTCTCTCCAAGACAGAGGACAATGAGAGTGAAGAAAGCCAATCTGATATATCTAGCTTATGAGGTCTGCTGTCTACCCCAGTACCCCCGGTTGGTAGTGCTGATGATCAGCAAGGAAAGAACATTAAGATAAACTTACCATTGCCAGAAAGGTTTAGCAGAAAGGGAGATGACCTTAAACCTGAAGTTTCAAGCGATGAAGAACCTCTATATGCCAGTACCGGCTCACATAGGAAATCAAGATATCCTAGAAGGAAATAGGGCTCTATGTTGGAGCACTCTGTGAAGTAGCTACGGGGGAGGCATACCACCAATACAGGGACGAATATGATGATAGAGACTACAACAGCGGACAAACTGTACTGGAATACCCCCAGAAACAATTCCAGTCAACCCGAAATCAAGCAGAACTATTCAAAGCCTTTAACAACATTCAGCAAGTACGAAATAGCAGAACAGACAGGATCACAAAGATCGTCCCAGAACTCCGGAGGTAGCAAGTACGAATACTGGAATTCGCAGTCAACAACAATATGCTGGAATGAAGATTCTATCATACCATGGATACTTGACTTAGACAAGCGGTAGAACCAATAGACTGAGAAGATGATGAGATAGATGACATCATTGTGAATGCAGAATGGCAGGCTGCCATCTTGCATGAGACCAGCGCTCAGAGCAAGCCAAATGCAGTAAAGCGAGATGGAAAACCACAAGAGAAACAACACCAACAGGCAAGAAAGATGAAACCAACCCAGGAAAAGATTCCCAGGAGTTCCAAACAGAAGCCAAAGGAAAATGGAGAATGCTTTGAATGTGGAAAGAAGGGACACAGAGCATGAAACTGCACCACCAAGCAACAGATTAAGATAGAAACCTGCGCAAACCAGATAGAGGTACAGGAATTCGAGGAAGTAGAAATCAACTCAGCCAATATGGAGACTGAGATTGAGTACTACAAGACTCTCTCAGCCCCTACCCCATACCGCCACTGTGCTCTGGAAGGAACCATCTTGATAAATGGCACACACACTAGGCTGTTGTTTGACACAAGCACCGTGGGCACAGATATTATTAGCAACACCTTGGTCACAACCCAGGGCATCCCCACTTACTTGATGAAAGTACTACTCACTGCAAACATGACCATGAAGGGATCATGATCAACACGTTATAAAACTTGCAAAATGAGCGTCCAAACCTGATCAGCTAAGGTACTAAACCAACAAACGATGGTTGGGAATTTGGCAAAATATAATGTACCAATAGGAATGCCTTTCCTGACCCAGCATAGGGCTGTTACCCGATATGGTGAAGGGGCGGTTGATCTCCCGGAGAAAAAGGTCCAAGAGCTATGCAAACCAACAAGTCCGTAGTTCAGAGTGGTAATTTGCGAAACTGAAGAGGAGGGAATCCGGAACGAGTTTACTGATGTATTCCCTGCGTGGATTCTGGAGGCCGGACCACTGCTTACAAAATGAACTACCATATCTGCCTGAAGGATACAACAGATTTGCAAAACCAACCAACAGATGCTGTACCTGAATGGTACAAGAGAAAACTATGCAACTGGATAAACGAGAGATTGTGGATGGAAGTTACCTATCGCGCTGGGTCCCTAGGAGTAGCACTCATGTTTGTTCAGCTGATATCTGATGGGAGAATTAGGCCGAAGTGAACTTTAAACTAGGAAATAATAAAACAGTTATCTATAGCTTGTCGATCTCAAATCAAACACTGATCCTAAATATTATAGGAAGAGTAAAATTCCACAGCAAGATAGACCTTAGTGGCGCCTACTTTCAGACCTGAGTTGAACCAGAAAGCGAGAAGTTCAATGCTTTCAAAATGCAATTTGGCGGATTTGTATGCAAAGTCATGTTACAAGATGACATGAATGTACCCTCTGCCTTTATGCACATTATGTAAGACTTGCGCAGTGACTTCTTACACCACTTTGTGTGGAAGTATGGTGATGGTATCCTTATTTACTTCGATACAGAAACAGGACACATACAATATATCAGAAGGGTTGTAACGGGGTCACCCCTAGGAAGATCGATTCCAAGGTTGCGACCGCACTGAACAACTTCAAACCTATCGCCAAAAGTTCACACAAATGTAAGAGTAAAGTAAAGGGTAAAACTTAATATTGTTAAGCCTAACGCTTCGCTCAATTAAGGTCTCAAGAGGAATGATTGTTGGAGTAGGAGAGTTCTCGCATAGACGTTCGGTAGTTTTACCTTATGCCAGAAACTCCCCCATCAGTTTATGCCAACCATTCGAGCACACCCTGCTCCGCTAAAGGCGGTCTAACATATCTCCTAGCACACCCTGCGGGCATGCATGTGTCGACACACTCTGGTCAGCGTTCACTTTATGTGGTTATCGTTTCTGCGGCGGATTTCCATTCTGCCCGCCGGAGTGAAAACCTCTGCGCATCGGTGTCTTGCTAGTGGCTAACGGTCAAGACGCTGCATGAACTAGACTATCTATGACACCTTTCCCATGTGCGTTGATCTATACTTGGCCCCTGAAGCTACCGTGAGTGTTTTATCTGTCGACTATTTACGGTTCTGGGGCTTCTGGTGTCTTCCGCACGGGACAGTGTTCCGGAGGTGGTCCAATGCGCGCTACCCATGACCACTACCTCGGATCCACCTTACCCGTAGTAGGAATCATGCTTGTAGTGTCTCTGCACATCCCTTTCAGAGCCTATGACGTTGGGGACACTTGCGGGCTTGGTAGGTGTAAAACTCTCGTGGCCGCCCCGGCACCACGTGGGACCACCTTTGGGACCCCTGCGGTTAACTCCCGTTAACTCCATCGGTTTTGGTCCATTTTACTATGAAGAACTTGGAGGAGATACTCCACCTTCCACCCTATGCCCCCTTTTATATCGTGCGAATAGTTTACAGTCGACTGGACGGCAGCGACGTCTATGGGGTTGCAAGTAGGTCTGCATACCTTCCACTTTGCTAGACTGTACACAACTACGTAACCGTCCACCCATGATGTCCAGGCCTTAAGGCGGGGCCGCAGGGGTATAATAGGAATAATATCTCCAATTCATGGCTTCTTCGGAGCTGCCTAGCTGGCCCAATAGAATCTCCCAGAACCCAAGATTCTAGTATAATGCAGGGCTTCACGTGGGAAACATTGCGGTCATTTTTCCCGAACTCCTGGAGAGGCTTTGTATTGAAAGGTAGGGTAACTCAGGACTTTTGCCAGGGTAACCTGATCCAGAGGGTAGGGTAACCTTGTCCCATGAACAAGACAACTTTTCCCTGTTACCCTGTCAATCCCGTCGCCGGCGATAGAGATTTCTAACCAGTTCTCCAGTTACCCGGCCTAGCCGAGCAACTGCCCCTTCAGTAGTCACTAAGTATGCTGACACCTCTCCCGGCTGTACCCATGTACCTAAGTACCTGGTCAGCTAATTCTTCTTATTGTCGGAGCCTGGGCCATAGGGTCTCCGTAAGTCAAGTACTTACTTGCCTGCCGGTCCCTACCAGTTCGCTTCCAGGGTACGTGTATGGGTGTAGATTCCGACTGCCATAGCTCATGTGTGCTGGGTCGTTACATCACTCCCCTCTTCTCTATGGTCTGTCCCGGACCATTAGCGTTGTCCCTTATTTCCCCGACTCGATTCCCCCTAGACCCTATGGTCCCGGGGCTTGGACAGATATCTTTTGTGGAAATCCAGCATGGCCGCTAAGCCTGTCCCTTCTAGCATCTCATAGGGCTCCCATGAATTCCCCTCAGCCCGGTAGCCTTCGTATGAAACCAGGTACTACACCAAGCATGACGGAATCTTCGCCTTTGCTCCACCGTACCATCGACTGTCCGCAGCAGCTTCTACAACATAACTTGGCTTGCTGGCCACAAGCTCTGGGGTAGGGACATCCTTGACCCTACCTGGTCCCGGTTCCTGACGGTACAGTTCAAGCAACGTGACATTAAAGACTGGGTGGATGCTCCATCTGATGGGCAGTTGGAGTTCGCAGGTTTGGTTACCCACTTGACATTTGACCAGGAAACGTCGAAACATCCCGTGGTCCAGCTTCTCTATTGGACACGTTGTACCGATGTTTGTTCAGTTCAACAACACGCGGTAGACTTTTTTTGCCCGCCCAGCAGCCATATCCTCCCTGGTAACAACGTCCAGTGTTCGCAACTTTCCCGGGTCAGGCAATTTCTATTGCCTTTCAGGTGACAGTTGAATTGTTCCTCACATTTCCTGCCAGGTTCCTTTCCATTCCTTAACCAAGAGCACACCGCCAGGGTGTATCCCTTGATTATCAGACACGACACAGACTCGGTTTGTCCTAGGGTTCAACCCATACTTGATCTCACATGGTGACAACCTGGTGGATTCTGATGCCGAATTGTTGTATGCATACTCTATAAGGGGTAACAGCACAACCCAATCATCCTGTTGGTAGGAACAGTAACTACGCAAGTACTGCTCCAGTGTCTGACTAACCCTCCCGGTTTGCCCATCAGTCTCTGAGTGGAATGCAGTCGAAAGGTTTAGTTTCACCTGCAACAAGTGTATTAGACTCATCCACAACTTAGATGTCAATCGGCTATCTCGATCGGAGATGATTGACTCTGGGAGTCCATGAAGGGACCAAACTTCCTTCAGGAATATCAAGGCCAGCTCCTTGATAGGTACCTCCGTGGTCAGGGGTACAAAATGTGTGTAACGGGGGCACCCCTAGGAAGATGGATCGCAAGGTTCCGACCACACCAAACAACTTCAAACTTATCGCCAAAAGTTCACACAGATGTAAGAGTAAAGTAGACGGTAAAACTTGATATCGTTAAGCCTGACGCTTCACTCAATTAAGGTCTCCAGAGGATTGATTGTTGGAGTAGGAGAGTTCTCGCATAGACTCTCAGGTAGTTTTATCTTGTGCCAGAAACTCCCCGATCAGTTCACTCCAACTATTCGAGGACACCCTTCTCCGCTAAGGGCGGTCCGACACGTCTCCTGACACCCCCGTTGGGCTTGTATGTGTCGACACACTCTAGTCGGCGTTCACCTTATGCAGTTATTGTTTCTGCGGCGCATTTCCATTTTGCCCGCCGGAGTGAAAACCTTTGCGCATCGGCATCCTGCCAGTGGCTAACAGTCAAGATGCCGCATGAACTAGACTATCTATGACACCCTCCCCATATGCATGGATCTCTACTTGACCCCAGAAGCTACTGTGAGCGGTTTATCTATGTACCATTTACGAGTCTCGGGCTTCCGGTGTCTTCCGCAGGGTACAGTGGTCCAGGAGTAATCTAATAGGTACTACACATGACCACTATCTTGGATCCACCTTACCTGTGGTAGGAATCAGGCTTTCAGTGTCTCTACAGTTCCCTTTCAGGCCCTAAGATGTTGGGGACCCATTTGGGCTTGATGGGTATAAAACTCTCCCGGCTGCTCTAGCACCACCTGCGACTACCTTCGGGACCCTGGTGGTCGACCCCTGTTGGCTTTGCCAGTTTTGGTCGGTTTTACTATAAACAACTTGGGGGTGGGACTCCACCTTCCACCCTATGCCCCCTTCTATAACCTGAGAACAGCTTACAGCTGACCAGACGGTAGCGACATATATGGTGTTGCGAGCAGATCTCCAAACATTCCTCTTTACTGGACTGGAACCAACTAGGCAACCATTTGCCCATGACGTCCAGTCCTGAAGTTGGGGCCAGAGGGGCATGATACCAATAATGTCTTCAATTTACACCTTCAGAGCTGTATAGCCTGCGCAACAGTATCCCCCGAAACACTAGATTCCAGTCTTATGTGTGGCCATGGGTGACAACCATTCCTGTCATTTTTACCAAACTCCTGCAGAGACTTTGTATTGAAAGGTAGGATAACCCAGGACTTTGGGCAGGGTAACCTGAGCCCTATAGCAGGGTGACCTGATCCTGAGGGTAGGGTAACCTTGTCCAGTGGACAAGATGACTTTATCCTATTACCCTGTCTATTCAGTTACCAGAGTTAGACACCTCTGACGTTTCTTTAGTTACCTGGCTTAGTGGAGCAACTGCCCTGTTGGAGGTCCCTAAGTACGCTCACAATGCTCCTGGGTGTAGCCAAGTACCTAAGTCCCATGCCAGCCATTTCTGTTCATCTTGGAGCCTCAGCCCTTCGGTCTCCACAGATCAAGTACTTACTTGCCTGCCAGTTCCTACCAGTTTGCCTCCTGGCTGCNGTTGGGTCGTTACATCACTCCCCTCTTCTCTACGGTCCGTCCCGGACCGTTAGCGTCGTCTCTTGTTTCCACGACTCGATTCCCCCAAGACCCTATGGTCCCTGGGCTTGGACGGATATCTTTGGTGAAAATCCAGAATGGCCTGTAAGCCTGTCCCTTCTAGCATCTCATAGGGCTCCCATGAATTTTCCTCATCCCCGTAGCCTTCCCATGAAACCAGGCACCGCACGAAGCGCGATGAAAACTTCCCCTTCGCTCCTCCGTACCATCGACCGTCCACAACAGCTTCGATAACGTAACTGGTCTCGCTGTCCACAAGTTCCGGGATCGGGACTTCCTTGATCCTACCTGATTCCGGATCCTCACGATAGGGTACGAGCAACGTGACATTGAAAACCGGGTCGATGTTCTACCTAGCGGGCAGTTGGAGTTCGTAGGCCTGGTTACCCACCGGACGCTTGACCACGAAAGGCCCAAACATCTGGTGATCCAGCTTCTCCAGTGGACGCTTCGTGCAGATGTTTTGTCGGTTTAACATCACGCGGTCCGCTTTCTTTGCCCGCCCAGTAGCCACATCCTCCAGGGTAATATAGTCCGGTGATGGTAACCTTTTCTGGTCATGCTATTTCTGTTGCCTTGCCTGTGCCCGTCGGCTCGTTTCTCGAATCTCTGTCCAGGTTCCTTCCCATTCCTTAACCAAGAGCTTACTGCTAGGGTGTATTCCTTGGTTATCAGACATGATACCTGCCCAGTTTGTCCTTGGGTTAAACTCATAGTTGATCTCAAATGGTAACAACCTGGTGGATTCCGATGTTGAGGTGTTGTTCGCATACTCCTCAAGGGGTAATAGCTTTACCCAATCATCTTGTTGGTAGGAACAGTAACTACGCAAGTACTGCTCCAGTGTTTGATTAACCCTCGCGGTCTGCCCACCAGTCTCAGGGTGGAATGCAGTCGGAACATTTAGTTTCACTTGCAACAAGTGCATCAGACTCATCCAGAACTTGGATGTGAATTGGCTATCTCGGTCAGAGGTCATTGACTCCGGGAGTCCATGAAGGCGCCACACCTCCTTCAGGAATATTAAGGCAAGCTCCTTGATAGGTACCTCCGTGGTCAGGGGTATGAAATGGGCCATTTTCGAGAATCTGTCCACTATGACCCAGATCTTGGTATACCCTTCGGACTCTGGCAGCGCTACAATGAAATCCATTGAAATCGCTGTCCACGGCCG